>JARBWK010000009.1:67400425-67705425 GCA_030556195.1 Anolis apletophallus | reverse complement strand
TGCAGGGTTGCCTTCACTTACTGTGAAATCTCTGAAAACAAGGTTCCTTGATCCCCTCCTCAATGCCATGAGGGCGGCACTGGGATGATTGACAATGGCCTTCTGTGCTCTGGGAGTGGAAGAAGCACCCCCAACATTTGGTGGTCTAAAGGATTCAAAAAGCAAGGAAAAGGAGTACATGAGTGTGTCTCAACACAACACACATTTCCTTCTGGTAGACGAGATAAGTGCTCAACACTGAGAAGGAACCATGATCCTACATACTCATGTTTAGATCTAGAAATGTTACTTTAAAAAGCCAATCAACCCCAAAACCTGAGTCGAGTTATCAATTAACTATTACCAAAAAAAGGTAAAAAGGTGGCCAAGAGCACCACCTCAATGCAGAATGGCCCTCAACTTCTCCACTGGTCACATTCAAGTTCATTGCTTTAGCCCCAAAACCTGCCACTCAAGTTATACATGAAGTTGACTTATACATGTATATATGGTACACAGAAGTCAGTCTGCAAATCTTAGTTTTCAACCACCAAGCCATTACTGTGCCATGAAGAGACGCATAGTTTTAAATAACTTAACTTCTTTAAGTTTGAATATGTTTCCAAATTATTTCTTTACTACACTGCCTATTTATGCCTACCCATTTGAATATTATGAAAAATAATCTTTTTAAATATGTTGTCAACCACACAATCTTGTCAATCTTGTGGGCTCCCGGCAAGACTCAACTTTTTCTCTTTCACTGTTTCACATTTAAAATGAAACAATGCTGCTCCAAATGTCCAGTGATGCTTGTCAATTGCTAGATCACCAATCCTGTACTGAACAAGACTGACTTCAGTTGGCACTGGAACCGTATGGGGATTTAGATCATAATTTGGTAAATAATGATGAAAGATGTCAGGGAAAGAATGAGATAAGTAGATTTAGTTGGGAGTCTAAGGCATTTGGTATTCTATAAAAATAGGGAAAAATAGTGCTTCACATCTGTAGAAGGGCACAGGTCTTGTACATAAGACATGGTTAAAATATACAGAGCGGTAAGCAAGTGGTTACCAAAAAGGAGCAGGTCAGTTGGCTACGGCAATGCAGTTCATGGCTTCAATAGCCTGCTGACTGACTTTTACCTTGCTTCACCTTGGACTGCAAAATTTCAGAGATTTCATCTGATAAGCTTCACGCTGTAATCCTATACATATTTACTTCTCAATAAGTATGCATAGAATTCTGATTGTAGACAATTAATGAGGGTCATGCCCCTTACTTTGTGGAAGATTTTGAACTTCCTGCTTGTCCATGTTCTTCTTGCTTTAGTCCTGCTAGGAGAGCATCTTTTGAGCAGTGTTTATCCTGTTTGAAGGGGTAAAAATATTATTATTACACAACATAGGCCCGGCACAGAAAAAAAGAATACAGAGATGCATGCACATTCACAGGTGATGGTCTACACCTACAGGACATTTGTCCCTTGAAAAGTTGCTGGAGGCATGTCCCACCTGCTCCAGGCAGCATGGCCAATGGTGAAGAATGCTGGGAACTGTAGTTCAGTTGTAGGAGGGCTGCATGATTTTCATCACTGCTATGGGCATTTCTTAAGGACAGGTTTCTTGTAAGTATTTTGTTATGAAGCTCTACTACCTGAGGACTTATGCATAGTCAACTTTAGAAAACTGATGCTGTAAGAAGAATTGGTGGAGTAATCTCTAGGTCTAAGTCAGTGATTCTCAACTTGTGGATCCCCAGATGTTTTGGCCTTCAGCTCCCAGAAATCCTAACAGTTGGTAAATTGGCTGGGATTTTTGGGAGTTGTAGGCCAAAACACCTGGGGACTCACAGGTTGGGAACCATTGGTCTAGAATATATAGGCTTATCCCATCCAAACAAACCCTGCTGATGCAATGGTTCAACACTGAGTCAACACAGAGATAAATAATGGGATTTTCTAGTATGCATATCCTATTTTTAAAGCAGCAAATACTTCCTTAATGGTTCTATTCCTTCTTCTTACTGACAGCATTTTTCAAGAAAGCTGCAGGATGCCGGCAGTGGGAAGAAAAAGGTGGATTGATTATATAGATGAATTCCCGTTGTATCCAAGTCACTTGCCCTTCTCTGCAGTCACACTAATGGGACTAGCAAGCAATAGTTTCAAGGAAGGATGCACAATTACTGCCATAAAGAGGCCCTGAGATTCTAAAGATGAAAGCACCCAGTTTGGAAGAAGCATCCAGTATAAGTTGCTTTATAAAGAGAGACAACATGGTGTTGCTTCAGAGCTCCCGGACAGAAATATTCCAGATGTGCTCTATGTAGGTCTACTTAACTAACGATGGGAACTGCTGTCAAGAAAGACCAAACACGGAACAAGAGCAGGTCCTGAGGATACAAACTCACAAGGAAAAGGGAATGTATCTCAAAATATAGTATTTATATCGAGTAAAAGAAACACAATGACATAATGTCAAATGACATGGCATATATGATAGATAATTAAACAAGTGAAAAACCCATGTATTGGTGATCGGTGCACAACAATTAATGGTGAATAATCTTCCTATGCAAATGCGCTCCAAAAATACTGATATCAAATGACATATATCATAGCACATGAAATCAAAAATATCTGCACACTCATGCTAATATATCACCAATACATGGGTTTTTCACTTATTTAATTGTCTATCATATATGCCATGTCATTTGACATTATGTCATTGTGTTTCTTGTACTCGATATAAATACTATATTTTCAGATACATTCCCCTTTCCTTGTGAGGTCTGTATCCTTAGGACCTGCTCTTGTTCCGTGTTTGGTCTCTATGTAGGTCTGCCTTGAAAAATTATTTGGAAACATCAAGTTGGTTTGATAAAAACATGGCTAGTGAGTAACTGACAGCTACTAGGCAATTATATTAAATGCAACCATTGTATTGCTTGGCCCAATTTGGTATTGGTACTGGAGCTTTTAACCTTAAATAGTTCAGATTCCAGCATTAACAGACTACTTCACTCTATATTGGCCCATTTATATTAAACTCTACTTGCTTGCCTGTCTGTGGAACAAATTAAGAAGCCATACATACAGTAAGGCCTTTTTGTTAGTGGTTTGATGTTCTCCAATCACATAAACCCTCCAGGAGGGAACTAAAGTTTGCTTTTTATCTTGATTTATAAGTAAGTTAGGATTTTATCAGATGATATTACATATATGTGATTAAATGTTAATATTGTTTTGATATCTGCTAAGTTCTTGTTCAACCTAGCAGTTCGAAAACATGCAAATGTGAGTAGATCAATAGGTACTGCTCCTGCGGGAAGGTAACGGCACTCTATGTAATCCATGACCTTGGAGGTGTCCAGATAACACCGCCTCTTCAGCTTAGAAATGGAGATGAGCACCAACCCCGAAAGTTGGACACGACTGGACTTAATGTCAGGGGAAAACCTTTACCTTTTAATTTCTTGTTGTATTGGCTTTCTCACTGTTTTCTTATTTTTGCAACCAATTTTGGTTGCATTTACTGCCTGCTAAGCAGATATATTTTGTTGAAAGACACTATGCAAATATCAAAATAGATTAATGAATTTTTGTTGACCTGGCATGGCTTTGAAGTATTTGGGGGTAAACCTCCTTTTTCTATCGCAGCTCTGTTTTGTGATCAATGCCACTGGCATCACTCAGGACAAAAAAAACCCATGTGTTGATGGTTTGGTTTTAATTGCCTTCAATATTATTGTTAATTTTTTAAAGATATACAGTAAATGTTTAGTTGATTCTGTTTCAACTATCATAAGCTGCCTTGAGTCCCAGATTGGGAAAAAAAAGTAGAGATATAAATAGCAGTAGTAAGAATAATTAACAACAATGTTACCTGTAAGTGGGTTATGAAGGAAAACCTTTGCCGTTGGAAAGGTTCACAGCCCTCCCATAAACACTGCCCAGGATAAACATCTTTTCCTCCATGCTCAGTTGCTGCATGATAGAAAACCTGGGCTGGCGTTTGAAACCACCTAGTAAATAAATGTAAGATGTTTTAGCATCAGCGAAAAGGAATATTTTGCTAACACCTCAGTCCTGAAAAGTAAAAAGCAATCATTCTATAATTGGTAAAAATAAATTGTTCATAAATTCTACATAACATTGTCAGAAGCTTTGCACACAGTTGTCTCTGTGACAGAATAAAGTACAATATACTATTTGCTACACTAACAAATGAATTGATATATTTTGAAGCCTTAAAGACTTCCCCAAGACACTGTTATAAGTTTGTAAAACTGCCTCCTTGTGCAAGCAAAGGTCTGAATGGTACTGAAGAGTCTATTCAGCCTGTGACATGAAAGTGAGGGTGTATATTAATCATAGGAAAGTATATCCCTCTCCAGAGGGTTCTGAGAAAGATCACCGAGGGAACAAGATATGAGAGTTACGCGTATCACATGATGTATTGTCTAGTATAGAAAATGTGGATAAAAACTATTTTTGTCATTACAGAAACACTGAGTTGCTCATTGAAATTGATTAGCAGTAGATTTGGGACAGACAGAAGAAAGTGCTTTAAAAAGAGAGAATTTCAATTTATAAAAGTGTGAGATGTCCACTGTCTTAGATAGTTTTAATAAGATATTTAAGTTGCCACCCTCGAGGGAATAGAAGGAGGATGCCATTGTTTTCTTTTCCTTATTATCAACTTAACTTGGGGACATTGGGATGCTGAACTGTACGTATGTGGGCTCTTGATGTGGTCCAAACTTGAGCAAGACTCTGCATGTATGTACTGAAAGGAATAACACAAACTACAATCCCCTTTAGGGGAGACAATGAGTGGTGAGTGTTGACTCAGAAAACAAGTTCTATCCTCCTTTAAAATAAAAATTAGGAATATACTGTAGTAAAAAAGGTTATCTTCCAGTCTCTAGTTTCCCAAAAAAAACTCCACTGGAGACTGTGAGGGCTTCTTAAGTTAGAAAAAGAGTTATGGGTGGAAGACTCTGAACCTCCATAGGCTTTATAGTATAAAGCGGCCTGCACAACCTATAGCCCTCCAGGTGTTTTGGACTTCAGCTGCTAGAATTCCTAAGCACTGGACAAGTTGGTTAGGGCTTCTGGTAGTTGGGAGTCCAAAACACTTGGTTGTGCAGGCCTGATGTAAAGACTTACTGCTCAACAGACAGATAGGTGGACAGCTCTTGACAGAGCTTTGACCTTCCTGCTACCTGGTCAACTTGTCAAACCTCTTAGACCAGTGGTTCTCAACCTATGGGTCCTCTGATATTTTGGCATTCAACTCCCAGAAATCTTAACAGCTAGTAAACAGGCTGGGATTTCTGGGAGGTGTAGGCCAAAACACCTGGGGACTCACAGGTTGAAAACCACTGTCTCAAACAATGAATTACCTATAGCTAAGTATGTAATCAATCCATCTACACCTCCACGTGACTCACGTAAGTGTCAATACAATAATGTTTTATTTACAATTCCTTGATATGACTCCCAAGGGGTTTTTTTTGGCGGGGGGTGGGTGGTGGTGGCCATAATCTAGAAAAGTGTGGAAAACCTCATCATATATAAATACATTGTCAGTCCTATAAAGGACTTTCAAAGTGATCCAACCAACAATTACATGTATCATATTAAAGTAACAATTGGAAAAGGCTTATGGAAACACAGGGCTTATGGAAAGGGTTTATGGAAAAACACTTACTTTTTACATGATTGCCAAAGACACATGAAATTCTGTCCAGGTTTTTTTGCGTGTTCCACATGAGGACTTGGTACAGCATACACAGAAGGCGGCAAACTGACAGGTGGGCCTTGGACTTGCATTGTTGGTACCAGTGTGACAGGTGTGCTCTGTGGAAAATAGTGCAAAACAATAAGGAGTGAAATTTCACTTTGTTTTGCTTTGCTATTTACTGAATATTGCAGCATTAGGAGCAACCTTCCAGCGGTAACAAGTATAAGCAAGCATGTATTTGGCTACTGATACTCATGAACTCTTTGACTTGTAATAGTATAAAGAAAACAAACACTGGGGAAGTGGTGAGCAACACAGTATACAGATTTTTCCACCATTCTATAACTTTCCTATTTTTGTTTTCTAGTTTCAACACAGAATAAGTTACAGCTGTTAGGGAGCTTTACAAACATAAATCTTTATCAAAATTCCTCAAGTCTTATTTAACAAAACACCGTGAATTTAGCAACAATTTTTTTCAGAGTGAATACTTTAAAACTTTTAGAACACCACCATATATTTTTGGCTTTTCTTTTCAATACTTAGCAGAATGATAAGCAAACCTAAAATAGTTGAAAGATTTCATCTACATTTTTACTGTGGATATGTCACATGTATGCATAACGTGAGAGGTAATTAGGCTGTATAAACCTTTAACCTCAAAACTCATCTTCACCTGACCAGTGAAACAGATCGGATATCTGCTTCAGATTTCCCATATCACTTGAAGAAGGAAAACCACATTTGAGAGCTCTCCTGCAGATATAACTTCAGAAAGTAAAATACTAGCATGTCAAAGGATTACAAAGGAAGAATCATTTTCTCTGATATCTGTCTTGGTTTCCATTGTTTGTTTTGCTGTTATTGTCATAGTTCCTTTTCTTCTCGATGAGATACATTTCAAACATGGTTGAAAAAGACACCATACACTACTTGGTGAAAGTATCATCTGTATATTTTTCAAGGTGACAACTGAGACATATAGTCTCTCTAAAATATGGTCATGTTGCCCCACACATTAGACTGTGTTTAGTTTTGGGACTTGTAACGGAGCTGGAAAAAATGAAGTTTCTACTTCCATATCATGGCAGCCTCTCTATCCTTCCCTAAATATGATAACATACTTAATGCTACTATAAAACTGGGTCACAATATCTGTTTTACGATACATACATTTACGATTATCACATAATTATTTCCGTTTTAATAATGTATATTTGAATTGTGCTCAGTAATATTTTTAAAGGCTACATTTCTGTGTAGTATGTCTATAAATAATCATACAAAATCAATTTACTGAAGAGGCAGGGTAATCTCATATTACAATCAACATGTATGGATCAGTACCTAAAAAGATGAAGAGCTTCTTTCTTGATTTAGTGCTTCCATACACCAATAACTATACAATAACTATAATTTAATTGCCAACTCATTTCTAGATATCTACATTACTAGGGCTTAGCAAAGCACCACTACTGGACTTATCCTTTTTTCAGCTAGGTCCTCAGCTCAGCACTAGATGTTAAAAGTAAAGAGCAGAAGTAAATGATACCTCCCTTTTAAAAAGACAACTAGGCATACTAAATGTAATTTTGAGACACACACATCTATCTATATATTTATATCTATATATCTTGCACCCTTATGCAAAGTTGGTCCATGGCATTTTACTGCCTGAGGCAAATAATAGGATGACATCCCATATCCTTTTGTTCAAAAAAGCTGATAGAACTGACTGTTGACTGTTATTTTGGTATGACAACTCATACCCCTGTGCCCTCTGGACACTTCACTACTACTCCCCAGCATTAATTACATAGGCAGCTATGGTTTCTTTCTTCTCATCATTTTTGGCCAGTTTGTACAGATCCCCAAAGATCCCAGTGGCAGAAAATTGATTTCTAGAGTTGACACAGTTACCCACAATTGCTTTAAATTTACTACTCAGATGAACAGGCCTTTTCATATGCAAACTATAGCAAGTATAAACTGCAGCTAATACATACTAAAATTATTAATTTCCTAGCCTAGAGGAATATAGACTGTCATTATTTTATAAAGGACATTAATGGCCAGGTTATTTTAAAGCTCAGTTTAAGGTTCCTACCTCTCCATCCATTGATAATGATGTTGAAGACATGCTTTTCCTTAGGTCGTCAGAATATAGGAAAATACTTTCTATATTATTACTCCAATGTGAATTTAGGATTGAAAGAGGTTGGAGCTGGCCTGCTTATGGCCTCAATGCTTCAGCTCAAAGCTGTCAAAGAGCAGTAGTTGTATCTTTCATTAACCAGTTTTGCAAGCATTAATTTCATTTGTTGTGTCCTTCCCATCATTTTATTGAGTCCCTTTGCAACTGAAAAACATCTGGTTTTCAGAAGATGTCACCTTAGAAAACTTAGATGTAGTTCTTTAGCATGATGCGAGTACTCTCATTAATGGGATGAAATAGAAAGCTGTGGAACATTGAATAGTTTTCAAACAGAAATGACCAAATAATGATTTCTTTTAAATGGAATCTCTGTGTTTTTTATTGTGTTTCACTCAGAATAAAATAAGTATTATCATAGAAATCAAACTTAATGTAATTTTTGCTTGGGTGGCAGCTTCCTTTCTAACCACAAATATTTTGATGACCATTTAGTCCCTGTTCAGGCTTTTCTGCAGTACCTTTGCTCAGTGAGAAATAAAAATAGCATGCTCACCCAGTCCTTAGATTGAGAGTTGCCGATGGGAAACTCATTTGGGGCTGTGGGCCATATCTCAGATTAACCAAAGGCTTCCAAACTGTTTTGAGAGCAGTCACAGATTTAGTTCAAAATACAGACAAATCTGTATGTCTATCTGTGAAATAGATTAAACTTAGCTGAAATTAATAAAGTGTCCATTAAGTATTATGAGATTAGCAAAACTTTCTTCCACTCATTAACATATTTCATAGATTCATACGAGAATAATAGAATTGGAAGAGAACACATGGGCCATTTAGTCCAACCCCCTGCCATGAAGGAAAAGTGAGTTATTTGATAACCTTCAAGACATTTGATTTGATTTATAGATATGGACTATTGATAGTAAAGTAAAAGAAGCTGAACAAACTGTTGCTGTATGTTTCTTTTTCCAACCACAGCAATTCTTTTGTGGAGCCAGTGGGGTATAGTAGTTTGAGCGTTAGACTCTGCAGACCAAGTCCGCTGTGAATAAATTTTGTGAATAAAACCTCACAATAGGTTTTCTATAAGTTTTTTCTCTTCTTGTCTCTGGAAGAGTATTAAATAAATTTCACATTGTTTCATTAATACAAAAAGTGACTAATTTAAATCTAGTAGGAATTTAGGAAAGTAAAATAACACCTTGCTGATTCTGATGTTTGAAACAAGTTTATGTGGAAAAAACACATTGTGAAAATTTGCCTTAGGGCCCTTCCACACAGGTCCTGTATCTCAGGATCTGATCCAAGGTTTTCTGCTTTAAACTGGATTATATGAATCCGCACTGTCAGATAATCTGGGATAAACAAAAAACCTGGGATCAGATCCTGGCATTTAGGGCCTGTCTGGAAGGCCCCATAGATACTTAATCTGAACAACTCCTTTATTAAAAGGACCTTACATTATTCCTTATGTGTTTGCACCTCTTAATGTATTTTCTTAAAGGTAGTTCTTTGGGGAGAAAAGGAAGAGCTCGATACTGTATTACTCCACTTAGCTCCTTTAAAACAAAACCTAGATCTAAATCTCATTGTCCATCCATGCTAGAATGGGTCTATTAAATCAATGCAACATGCATACATGTTGATTTACCAAGTTACCATTCATTTAGTTTGTGTATTGTGTTTAAGATTGACAATTGGATTTTGGCCAGCATTCCCATAATGTATCTGTAGAGTCTTGCTATAAATGTGATCGGATATTGAGTAATTTTTTTCAGAAGTGAGTATTCAAGATAATACTTCTTCCCTTTCTGTTTCCTTCTTCTTAAACACAATTTTATTTACTTAGATTTCTGTAGAAAACTAAATGAATAAAGGTTTCAGGCAATTCCGTTGGCTGCTGCCTCATCTTGATTTGGTGCAATTATTTGCTAGAAAATAAGTACATAGCTTCCGTGGGCATTATGCATTGTTGTGTATGGAGCTATTAAAGTCCACAGATTACATGATGAAGCTTGCTATTTAGTCGCTGATAGCTTTTGAAGAGCAAAGCTATATTGAGAATCAGAACTTTAATAAACTATTGTCTGTTAAGCAAAAATGTGATGTTAAGCAGCCAGTCCAATTTTCAGAGTCCTAATAATCTCTGCACTGCATGCATGCAATTCATGTTTTCTCAATGTATTTACATTAAGTGTTGAGGAATGTTTTTGGCATTCCTTTGTTTCTTTCTAAGAGGAATGAACTGTGCTTTATAATTGATTTGGTAGCTTTGGTGTCAAACTAGTGTTCTGCGATATAGAATAATCAAAATGTTACGGTTATACTGATACAAGGAAGTTTTTTTAAAGAATCTAAGATGCTTTTAAAATATCGGTTTAAATTCATTTCTGTCATTATTTTATTTTATGGGTTCTTGTTTGACTTCATAAGGATTGACATGCCTGGATTCTATATTTTATATTTATTTGTTAGGAGATGGACAAATTGCTATAATTGCATAAAACTCATCAGAACCAAGGAAAGGTCTTAATCTTAGGCATCGTTTACACTAGGTTAGTGTTGAACAAGTGAACAAACCCTCTGAAAGACATTGACTCTCTTCTGGATAACTGAAGGGGTTTGCTGTGATGTTTGATTACACTATCTGCCCAACCATACTCCCAGGCTGACATCTGGTAAGTTTGAATGGGACACAGGAATCACATATAAGTACTGGGGTTCCATTCTTGAAGTTCAATGAGCAATAGAGGCATTCCCCCTGAGATTCAGCAGCATTAATGGTGCATGCAGAGTCACATATTTCAAGTGGTATATGCCATACAGAAATGAAAGCCCAGAGGAAGCTATTGATATAAAGGTCACAGTAAACATTTACAAAATATTACAAGTTGGCATTCTGTTGGTTAGTTCCAACTAGAGTAGACCCATTCAACAGACAGTTGAGTGGTGAGTCAATGCACAGGTAAGTTCCACTAAATTAATGGATCTACCCTGGTCAGCGTAGAGAATTTAGGTCACAGAATAAAATGTGTAATATTTATTATTTTCTTCAACTTTAACAGTAAGAATACCAAGGTCAAAATGAACACTTTTCTTGTACCCATTATTGCAGTGGTTCTCAAACTGTGGGTCCCCAGTTTTTTTGGCCTTCAACTCCCATAAATTTTAACAGCTGGCTGGGATTTCTGGAAGTTGTAGGCCAAAACATCTGGGGACCCACAGGTTAACAACTACTACATTATTGCCAAATGTCTTATACATGATAATGATCACAGAATATCTTTAAGTGAAAACAGGTCTTAAGCAAATTAACAGCAAAAATATCATGTGCCAGTTTCTTAAACCTAAACAAAGTGAAAATATACAATCTTCTTGGTTATGAGATCCTAAGGTTGAACAGATATGAATGTTCAATTGTAGTCAGGTCAAAGTTTATTTTAATATCAACATGCTTTGCCTGATCACATGCTTAGTTCTATCCTTCACTCCTGAAATGAAGTAATGAAGTCAATCTGTTGTAGAAATTTACTATACATTAAAAACAAAGGGGCTTTCATGAGAGCACTTTGGATTGCAAGTTCTCAGACATAATAACAATCTAATTTTTTCCCTGAATGTCAGAGAATCCTGTTGGTACTCTCTGCTAGTGGTTGCATTTTTCACAGGATTCTCATGTTTGGCAAAAGTAGACCCCTCCTCAAAAACCCCGCCAGCTCCTATCAGCATTTCTTCAACACCTCGCTTCTGTTAGAGCTGCTACATCCATTATTTTTTTCCTCCTGGCGCACTCTCTGCTGAGATATGAATGCCATTGTAGTGCACTCATAGGATTCTGTCTTGACTTTATTTCTAGATAGATGCTATGAAGTGTATGAAAGGAAAATCATCCTTTGTCCTTAATAAAACACTGAACTTACTTCTTGCTGAGTCACTTATTTTAGATGTCAAGATTTTGGGACAATTTGGGAGGCACAATAAGCCAAAAACTGTAGCTTACCAATTATGGGCCACATAGGAGTGATCAATCATTCCTATTAGGAGTGAGGGTGGACATTTGAGTTTCTATCTCTGATTTGTTTAGTGTGTTATGTGGATGTCATTTCCGCTCTGGCTTATTTCTCTCCCAGCAAACTAGAGAGAGAATCCGCCATCTATTTTTGAAACTCTTCTTTTTCTCTCTGGTTAGTTGGAAGATAAATGAATTGTTGCACATTTGAATAGCAGACTAAGAACTTAAAGAGTTTTAGTTTTGTTTAGCTTGTTCGTTAGTTTGTTTCACAAGATTGTTTAGTTTGTTTCACAAACCAGATCCCTGGGGTTTTCTGTGTTGCTTGACTAAGCCTAAAGTCCCTCCAGAATCCAGTTGTGAAGGTTAAGAAAGATTTTTCAAACAACGTCATCTTTGTTGTCCCAGTTTAAGTCAAGATTAAGCCCTTAACCTCTCACTTTTAAAAAATTGGGGTGAAGGGGAAAAGAGAATAACAAAAACTTCATCCAGAGACTTTGAGGACAGCTTGAGTGTTATCTGCATTGTCTCAAGTAATCCATATAATGAAGTACAAAGGCATTCCCTAACAGACCTCAAGGAAAGGACCCATGTTATAATTCAGATAAAAAAGCAAGAGTGTCATGATACATTCTGAGCAATGGGAGCACAATAAAACTATTATATCTCAGAGTGTAGCAGGAACTGTCACTGTTACCAGAGAACAGAGATTACAAAACAATCTCTCAATTTCCCCCCAAAAACAATCCTAATAATCTATGCTCAAGATGGAAAAACATTAATTCAGTTTTCTTAATATTATGGAATGAAGTAGTGCAGCAAACCAAAACAACCAATATTCTCAGCAGGGAAATAGTTAGCACAGCCAACAGGGATTTCAAATAGAACAGTAAAAAACACAAATCAATACTTGATGGGTGTTTCCGACACTACTGGTAAACAAGACACTTTATAATGTGAAGAAAAAGGAATGGGTTAGGAATGGAAATGTACATTTCTTATATACTATTGCTATTTCTGTGCTTCATTGACCTATTTTATTTGCATGTCTCACCAGTTATGTTTCTGTAAAAGAGAGCAACTCGAAAGAGCCCAGCATTAAATCGTTATAGAAATAATGAAAAATGATCTATATCTTTCTCATACTAAAATATCGAGTCCATTTTTACTACACATACAAAGAACTGAACATTTCCCCCTTCATAACAAGAACATGGAACACAATGTGCAGAGCTATACCAATTCATTATTTCCATAAAAATAATTTCAATGAAATCAACTGCTGTTTAAGTAATAAAAGGTATTTTCTATTGATATGTTAACCTTGAAACAAATTTTGAATAAAACAAGCAAAATGTAAATTAAACTTTTTCATAGCAAATTTTTAAAAACTTAACCAGGAACATAGAGCAACAAGGATTGTTACCATAAGCAATCTGTCAATAGATTAGAGGAACAATAATTGTTATTGTAGTGCTTACAGTTAGGAAAATGTAACATACAGTAAAGTTGTCTAGAAATGTCAGTTCTGGGACATATGGGCATTTATTCACTATTGGCTGATGCAATTATGACATCACAACTCTTTTTCCGACTGCTGAGATCCCTGCTATTGTGGACTACTGCTGGCTTCTGCCATTACTCTGCTGGCTGCAAAAACTCATCCTGACACTGTATTTAGGGACAAGCTGGCAATTTTTGTGTAGAAGACGAGGAACACATCTTCTACACAAAAATTAACTAAAAGATAAATCTGTTAGTTGAAGATCCCATTTAATTCTTTTCAGGACATTTCACTCTCTGCAACTGCATGAGAGCCAAGGAAAGAGAAGCAGAACTGTTTATAGTTCAGCTTTATCACTAGACTAGTTCGATGCATCTCCAGCAAAGGATTGCTACCTTGTCATGGCGCTGGAGCTTGAGCACCTCAATGATGCCACGAGAGAAACCATGAAGGGACACCCAAGACGGGACGGTCGTGGCAGAGAGGTCAGACCAAGCGCGATCCCTGGGGAAAGAAATTGCAAACCACCCCAGTATTCTTGCCAAGAAAACTAAATGGACCAGTACAACCAGAGATATGTTGGTATGCCAGCAGAAGATGGGACTCCCAGGTCGGAAGATGGTCAAAATGCTACTGGGGAGGAGCAGAGGATAAGTTCAACTAGCCTCAGATGTGATGACGCAGCTAGCTCAAAGCCAAAAGGCTGGCTAGCGGCCGACGGTGCTGGAGGTGAATGACGAATCTGATCCTCTAAAGATCAACACACCATAGGAACCTGGAATGTAAGATCTATGAGCCAGGGCAAACTGGATGTTGTTATTGGTGAGATGTCAAGACTAAAGATAGACATTCTGGGGGTCAGCGAACTGAAATGTACTGGAATGGGCCATTTCACATCAGATGACCACCAGATCTATTACTGCAGACAAGAGGAACACCGAAAAAATGGAGTAGCCTTCATAATTAATAAGAAAGTTGCTAAAGCAGTGCTTGGATACAATCAAAAAATGACAGAATGATCTCAATTCAAATGCAAGGCAAGCCTTTTAACATTACAGTGATCCAAATATACGCCCTAACCACAGCTGCGGAAGAAGCAGAAGGAGATCAGTTCTATGAGGATTTGCAGCACCTACTGGATAATACACCAAAAAGAGACATTATTTTCATTACAGGAGACTGGAATGCTAAGGTGGGAAGTCAAGAGATTGGTGAAGTACCCAACACACACACCCCAACTCCCCGTAACTTGTCTTAATAGAGGAAAGTTAAGTATAAAATGTGGCTGGGTTCAGTCCAAGAGTTTATTTTAAGCTACTAGGGCTGAGTCACAGAACATGTCTAGTATCAATTAATAATAATAATAATACTTTATTTGTAACCCGCCCTATCTCCCCTATGAACTACTGCAGCCTGTTGAATACACTTGATTATCCACTCACCCTCACACAAAGCTATGATTCCACAGCACTCCTTCTTTTCATTCAGTGCCTTTCACCTAGATATACTATCTGTTTCTCTCTTTACTTAGGGATCGCGATTCTAGGAAAGTAGGAATGTTCCTCCAGAAACACCATCTCCAATACACTTGATGATTGGAATTTTCTAACCTTCAGCACTTGATGTACTTTTGAGATTTATAAAATCACAAGAGACAAATTCAATAGTGGATAGCTAGATTAGGGAAGGGCCTTTTCCACTGCAGGGCCTCAGTTATGGAATAACCTGCCCTTAGAAGCTTGACTGGTGTCATTCCAGTGATAAGAAAAAACATGCTTGTAGTGTTAAGAGCCTAAATATATAAATATAAAGAATATAAATTATTATTATTATTGACTAGTTTTGTAAAAATCTCTGGTTATATCTTTTTGAATCATTCTAAACTTTTTAAACTGTCTTCTTTTAACTTTAAATTCCCTCTTAAGATCTATTTTAATGTTTACATTGTTTACAATTGGTGACAGTTGTTTTATTGTATGCTGCCATGAGAACTTTGGATTCAGGGTAGGATTTAAATAATAATATAATCATAACTAAGGAAACCATGTAGCAATGTCATAATATCATCCAACAGAACAATGTTTACAGTCTCTCTCCAGGACCACAATATCCAGTATCTATAATATACATTTTCACAAAAACTATAATTACACTGGCAACTCTTATTTATATTCCTCTATTTACTACTGATCACATGATTTGAGATTTAAATCAAAGATGCAGAAAAATTCTTATTACCATATATACTCATGTATTAGTCCAGGCATTTTAGTAAAAAAAAAAGCAACACAAACAACCTGGGATGACTTATCAACAAGTCAATGTGAATACTATACCTTAAATCTTATTTTAAAAAGAAAGAAATAATTCTCTTCTCTGAGTGGCAAAAAGATGAGACAACAGTATGTCTGGGGAAACTCCAAAAAAAGCACTGACCCCCCCTACGCTCTCCACCATGGTGCTGCTTCTGGTGGTTGTTCTTTCTGAACGACCAGGAAGAAAAATGACAGTGGCTGCTGGGGTATCTGGCTGTCTGAGGCAGTACTGATTTCTCCTCTTTGACCCTCAATTTATCCATAGGTGATATCAAAATCCATAATATTGGCCTCAAAATTATATATGAAACTTGACTTATACATGAGTATCTACCGTAAATAGAAACTTTATTTCAAGATTTCCACACCTCTGTCTTCATCCCACAAGAAACACTACAGAAGTGAAAACGCAGATATTTTGAGAAAAGGATTTCAGCAAGATAAACTACTGCAGTGATGTATATGGTGCTTGACTCCAACTCTTCAATCCAATGGTGCCTTTATTTTCAACAGGTGATCAGAGCTGTTAAGAGCAACAGTGCTTCGATATTGAGCAGCTGAATTCTGTCCAGTGTGGTGTCTTCATCTTTCACTGACGTCCTGTTTAAATAATTCTGAAACCTACATTCAGAGGCATTCAACACTTAGTTGCCTCCATGTCTGCCAAATGCCTCCTCACCTAGACTCTATGCAGTCATCATTTTATGTGACCCAAAAGAGCACAAATGTACCACATTATCATCCTGAGGCACATATTCTAGTAGGTGGCAACCTTTCATTCAGGACAATTAGATTAACTGAAATCAAAGCAATTTAAATAACTGGTTATGGCCTCAGTCATTAAATAATGATTTACATCAAGACAGAGAAAGAGACTAGTGTATATTTCCATGCTGCAATTGACAGCTTTCCAGAACAAGCATACATACTAACTGCACACTATCAATTAAAACTCAATGATTTTTAACTATATGGCCTGTTTATAGAACCCAGTCACCCCCACCCCCCAATGCACTGTATAACTGCTTAAAGACAAAGGGTATTTGGATATTTCCATACACATGAAAGGTCAACACATAAAATAACTAAGACAAAGACTAATTCTGTGCATGTTGATTGAGATGTTTCTTAACATGAAAGAAAATTGCTCATAGGGAAATACTATTGTACTTCCCTGTCTTTAGCTGTAAATTTCAGAATAACTTTCCATAAGCAATATTGGAAATGATTGTACAATGAGCCCTGCAGATCCACAAGAATTATGTTCTGGGATACCCCACAGATGCCAAAAAAAGCACATTAGCAAGTCTTGTATTACTAAATGACTGAGACATGCATGTGGATGTTTCAGCATGTCCCTGTTCACATTGCCATCATTTTATGTATAGAAAGTAACGATCAGTGGTTGGTGGATATCACAGATCTGGGGCCCATGGATCTGGAAGGTCTACTGTACTAACCAAAATAATGTTTCTTAATGAGATGAAAGTACATTAAGTATCTATCTGTTTGCACATTACAAATCTCAGCTTCATGAAGGTGAAATATTTTTCTTACAACCTGTAAACACAGGCATGTAAATAATCTAATTTTAAATAGTACAAAGTGCACAATTTTATATACAGAAACATACAGAAACTGAGAAATTACATATTATGTATGATTTTATAATAAAATACAAACATATTACTTAAAATAAGGATATAATTTGCAAAAGGTTAGCACATTTTCACTGAAATAAATTGCATTCAAAATTAAGACTGTTCTTAAATAGCTAACTGAAAATAATGGAGTATTTAACTACTAAACTTTGGCTAGTTTAAGTCCTTCAAGAGCATCAGTTTGATATACAAATGTTTGTACGAAAATCCTCTACACAGGAATGTGCACACTATAAACCAATGAACAGACAGGCCATCTGTTGAGAAAGAAGAGTTGGTAATATCCACTTTAGGGACAAATGTCTAGCTTCTTTCAATAACGAGCTGGTTTTGAAAGAACAGTCATGCATAAAGTTGCATTAAATTTGGTTATATGTTTCCATTTTTGTTTTACACTATTGCATAAGGCATATGCAAAGCATACATGCTGCATAAATAAGACATCAACTGCAAACAGAGGCATTAAGATGTAAACACAGCCTTCAATGATACACATGTGGGGATCAAATCATTTAGGGACTAGAAAATGCAAGGAAGGAAGCAGTCAGTTTTTACAATAAGCAAGCACTTAAAAGAAAACAAATACAATTGTTTCACCTCTGCATAATCAAATATATCTGGATTTACCATTATTCCATTCAATAGATTGAAGCAACAATCCTATTGCTCAATAAGACAGACACCACCATCAGTATATGAATGTACAAAACATGTACATAACATTTTTGAGCCAATTTGTAAAATAATGGCATGACTGAATTGTTACATTTGTACACACAAACATACACATACTTAAAATCACATTTTTGTAGTTCTTGTGTAGCCAAAATAAAGTAAGTCAGCACTGAACCTACCTGTGTGACCATACTTTGCATGTATGGTGCTGGATGCTGCTGCTGCTGCTTTTGCTGAACAGCACTTTCTATTGCTACTTTTGCTACAGTACTTGGATCTGCTCCAGCTGGCACAGCAACCATAGTCGCGCTGCAGCCAGCCTTGTTAGGGTCACTGATTGTAACAATTCTAACTCCTACTTTATTTGGGATTCCTGGAACAGTTTCCCTATCATTATCCTCTGCGGGCCTCTTTACAGTTTTGCATTCTGCTGTGCCATTAGTTGACCGAATGTCAGATGACAAGGGAGCCTGGGACCCGCGAGGGGCTGAGTGTGGAACGGCTATGATTTGATGCCCCTGTATAACAGAGGCTGTTGACTGTGGCGAAACAACTACACTTGGGCGTTGCTGAGGCACATCTGAATTCAAACTTGAAGCTAGAGGTCCATTGGGTACCTCAACATTGGTACCACTAAGTTGTGGGGTCAACAGTTTTGAAGCCTCTTGTGTACTGCTTACAACAGATATATTACTCACACCTAATACAGGCCCATTGGAAAATCGTTCCCCTTGATCACCTTTGGCAGCATCTTGTTGTGTGGCATCCAAATTCCCTTGTTCTACTGGAGAAATCTCACCATTTCCTACATGATTGGAAGTTTTGTGATTTGGAATGTTTTTGCTTAAATGGGAACCATCGCCTTTCTCAAAGTCACAGATTCCATTAACGAGGGGCTTCCTCAAATCACTTTTCATTTCCTGAACATCTGGTTGTTCAAAGTTCTGTTTTCCAAGAGCTCCGTTCTCACCCAAGTCTAATGAGGGCCCATTAGGGACCTGCGAGAACTGATTGGCGTCATTCTGAATTTTCCCTGAGTTAGCTGGAGGTAGACTGGAGTCATGTTTTCTTCCGTTTAGAAGACTTCCCACCTGTGTTTCAGTTTCCTTTGTATCTCCATTGCTGGTGTTTGCAGTTCCTCGTCGGCAAGAAGGGTTCTCCATGACCTCAATTTTACGCTCATGAACATGTAAACCTGTTGCCTCCTTTGCTTCTTCTTCCTTTTGGCAAATGATTTTGTCTCCTTTGAATGGGGGTGCAGTGGCAGAACCTGTGGATTGTCCAGCTAGAGGTGCCTGGGTCGGTGGAAGTGCTTGCACATGAAGCCCAACTCCGGCTTGTGTTCCACTCATTGTAATTCCAGCTGGAGCAATGATCTGAGGTGCATTTCCCTGACTCACAGTTGCTGTAGCAAAACTAGTATTTGGCACAACTGTTATGGTAACCTGATTGCCAGAAGTCCCTTGGAAAATGGTTGCTGGGCTATTGGGGATTAACTGGCCTGGCAATATTTGCAAATTGGAAATGGGAACAGTTTGAACTGTTCCTGGGGGTTGGATTGCACTCTGGACCAATTGCATGTTTTGCTGTCCAACTAGCAGTGGCTGAGCTGAAGACTGCCCTTGGACTCCAAAATTTGTTCCTTGGTTGTTAGACATCTGATAAACCACCTGAGGGCTAGGAGCTCTTGCATTGTTTGGAGGTGGGATCTGTGGAGCCGGGAGAATAAGTTTACCACCAGGGGTGGAAGGGCCTCGTTTAGGAAGCAACAACTGTTTTATCAGACTGGATTCACTAGGCGGTGGCTGGCCCACCCCAGGGTTACTGGGCTGTTGCTGGACTTGCATCGGCACCGGCGGCTGCTGTTGCTGAACTTGCATCGGCATTGGCGGCTGCTGTTGCTGAACTTGCATCGGCATTGGCGGCTGCTGTTGCTGAACTTGCATCGGCATTGGCGGCTGCTGTTGCTGAACTTGCATCGGCACCGGCGGCTGCTGTTGCTGGACTTGCATCTGGGGCTGGGATGGTGCTGGTGAATGTTGTTGCTGTTGCTGCCTTTTCACAGAAAGCATTTGACTGACGGTGGGAAGGGGGCCTTGTGTCTGAGGGGTGAGAGGCGAAGATATTACTGTAGGAACTTGGTTGTTTGGAATTGGTCCAGGAGATGGTGAGGAGGTTGGAGTTAAATTTGGCTGTCCACCCAACTGGACAGTTTGGCCAGCTGGGATTGGTGCTGGATTTGTAAGAACAATTTGGTGAATGGCTGGTGCATATGTTGGACCTTGCTGAGCGGGTTGGCTTACGATCACTACACTTTGCTGAGGTGCTGGAGACGCAGATGGCTGTGATTGCTGCAGGGGCTGCGGTACCACTGTCCCAGGAACTTGCTGAGAAGGCAAAGGCTTTGGTGCAATGTTCTGAAACCCCACCCGAGATGTTGTTGGATTTTGGACACCAGCAATTGTAACCACCTGCCCAGGTGCAACTTGGAAATTCTGAACCGTAGTAGCAGAAACAATGTTGGAGGCTGAGGTTGTGACATACTGTTGGGGTGCGATGATGACTGTGTCTTGCTGCTGGTTACCAGCTGTGGACTGTGGAGATGATGCTTGTACTGGCTGTGACGATGTGGTAATGAGCTGGTGACCCTGGGATACTACTGAAGTGCATGCTGGTATATTCTGTACTCTGCCAAATATATGGCTTTGAGGTACAGTTTGTTGAATGACTGTAACAGGAGTGCCTGAGGGTATCTGTCCAGGTACTACTGCATGTAAAGGGGACTGCTGAATTACAGGTTGGTGAAGCAAAGTCTGAGAGCTGACAACAGTAACAGATGGTTGTGGTCCGGCACTGTTGGGCTTTTGATTTGAAGTCTGTACCCCACCTCCTACAGCAATAGTAACTGGAACTGCAGACTGGGGGACAGTGTTTTGTATTACCGTTGCCTTCACTACCTCACAAGTCACTGGAGTTTTATTCTGTATCACAGTCACAGGAGCATATTGTTGTTGGTGACCGTGAAGCAAAGGGTTTTGTGATATCCTGGAAACAGTCTGTACAACTGTATGTGCACCCTGAATGGGGAAAGACATTTGCGTTGCAGTTAGAGTTGAAGACTGATTGTTGGCAGGAATCCTCTGAAAATGGTTTCCTGTACTTGATGGTCCGAGTGGGAGTCCTGCTGGTCAAAACAAAGAAAGAAGTCAGTTTGACCTGAGGACTCACCCTCAAAGTGCACTCCATTCCCACTTCCCGTAACTATAGCTATGGACCATCAGACATTCAGCTGATTGAGCTACACAACATCAAAATTTTCCTGTCATAATTAGTAAACTAGGAATTCAAATTGTTCACTGCTAAGATGCATTAACAACCAGATCCATCAAAACCAGTTGAAGTTAAACATAACACTTATTTCAATGTTTTGAATAATTTTAGGACTAGTAATCAGAACCTTAACCCACTATGTTAGAAGGGAAGTGCAGAACCGTTGCTATCACTGTCCAATAGACTGAGGGTGACCTGGGGGCTGGACTCTCTGCATTTCAGGAAGAATATTATGACAAGTGAAAGACTACTCAAGTTTTATCTACCAGGCAATAAAAGTCAAAACTACAGGAAACATACTTCCCACCATTTCTACCTGCCTTGAAAGAATTCCAAGGCTTGTTTTTTCTCTCTCTTCTTTCTGTATAATATCTGTTGGACTACTATTGGGAGGCAGGAACTACTGTCTTGTCTTAGTACCTATGCAACACTTAGAATAAACAGGGTGCGGTATAAAGATCTCCCACATTTTGAAGGGGCATAAAAAATGAACGAAGCTATCTAGAAAAAAGGTATAATTTCAGAAATGTACATAAAACGGTTTTGTTTTAACAGGTTTTAAAAATTATATTAGACAAATCATTTTGTAAGGATGCAATTTTAAATCAGATTGCAGAATCCTCCTCAAACTTCGACTTGATATCCCCAGAACCATGGAATGTATTCCACCTTGGTCATAGCTGAGTGGATGCTCACATTTTCTGGCTTTCTAACGATACTAGGCCTACCAGGTGATTTTCTCTTCAGTGTGGTTTCAGCTGCCCGAAGATTAGAAATCCTTAGCAAAATTGTTTTCGAATCAAAAACAGATGCATTTCAACTGAGTGTGAAGTGTGCACAGAATGCTCTCTGCGTCATTATCACAGAACAGTTATTCTCATAATTGCTTGAACAAAAAAGGCACAATATTAACTTGTCCAATTTATGATGGGTACTGTAAACAGCAGAGCCTAACCTACCTAATTAGACCTACCCCCACGACAGCCTCCAAATATGGGAGATATTGTAGTAACAATAAGAACCATTAACTCTATGCACTGCAAAATTTATAAGTTGTCTCTTCCCTGGATGGCTTAGTACACTGGAGTATGTGATACAAACTCCCTCCTTGCGTCACACATTTCAAATGTATTGCTTACAACATTTGCTGTTTATCCTATATCAGTATATGCATGCCTCACTCACATGATCAGCCTGCCTTGACATTCTAGCTACATATCGCTCTTCAGAACAATATGGAAGACAATGAATATGAACTTGAGACTTGCTACCATGCCACAAAGTATGTACCACTGTATCCAACAAGACAGTGTTTCAACAAGCCCAAAATATTATGCTCATAAAGTGCGAATAAATGTTAAGATGACATCATACAGCATTCACATATGAATACCTGCTGGTGAAGTAGATGGCAATACATCAGGAACAGAATCAACCCGGACAACTGGGGCTGAAGAAGGTTGCTGCTGATAGTACATCTGTATGGGGAGTGGGATAGCTCTCCTTTTCACTCCTGCCACATGAATATGTGCCTGCCCATTGTTATTGGGATCCTCTACTCTCTTCACTGAGTGATTTGGAAAGACAGTTCTGGCAAACACAAGCAAACACAGATATATTACTGCCAGTCATAATACAGTAATTCATTTTTCTTCAATTGATTTCTTACTATATAAAAGTTTCCTTGCATAGAAGTGTATTTCCCAAATATTGCAGTAACCTACATCAGCCAGCAGTTCCTGCAAGGAATTAGTGAACATTTCATATCCTGCCAAATGGTAGGTTACATACCTGTGACCATCTTTCTTCGAGTGGTGCTCTGTGAATTCACACATATGGAGTGGCTGTGCCTGTGCAGGTAACCAACGGAAACTTCCTGAATTTAAACTTTTCAAGTTTTGGCAGTAACTCTGCCCAGTTCCTGGCAGGGCATAAAAAGCGCCCTGCGCGCACCCTCCGCAATTCCTACACCGCAAGGCAGCGAGAAAGGAGGAGGTTTGTAAGAGGGGAGGCTGGGCGGGTTTGTGTGAATTCACAGAGCACCACTCAAAGAATTCACTGGTATGTAACCTATCATTTTTCTTTGTGGTGTCTGTGAATACACACACGTGTGTAGACATTACATTTGAACAAGATGGAGCAGTGCCCGAGGCTCCAGCACAGTATCAAGAAGCCTATACAGTTAGACGCATGTAATCACAATGTTCTTATGCAGAAAACATTGGGTCGTTGGAATGACAGTAAAATACGTTACCGAATGAAAGATGATATTCTCGGGCAAAGACACAGTGAGGGTAACCAACATAATTAATAGAGGTAATCAGAAAAAACTGCACCGCAGGTGCAACGATGCCCCAGTATATTGGAATGCACAGAAAATAGACGCCCTAGGAAATGACATTCACGGGGACAAGAGGAAAGAATGCGTCCCTCCTGTTTCTGGTGTCCAACCTATAATAAGAGACAAAAGTCAAAGGATTGGCCCAAATAGCTGCCTTACAGATAGAGTCCAGGGAACACCCTTAAGAAAGGCAGTTGAAGTTGCCATAGCTCTTGTCGACCGGGCCCGCACAACTGGCGGAGGAGGGTGGTGGGCCAGTTCATCACACAGTTCAATGGTCGAAGCAATCCAATTCGACAAGCATTGGGGCGAAACTGGCAGACCCAACTTGTCCGGAGCATAGGCTATGAACAGTCTTGGGGCCCTACGGGACCTAGAAGTTCTGTCCCGATAAAACAAAAGGGCCCTACGGACATCCAGGAGAAGTAGCCTCCTTTCCATCTGAGTGGATGGGGCCTGAAAGAAAGATGGGAGGACAATGTCCTCATTGACAGGAAATGGAGAAACTACTAACTAACTAACTTAATTTCTTATGAGTCACCCTCCACCAAAGGTGCTCTGGGCAACTTACACAATTAAAATAAACAGGTTACATAAACAGGTTTTTTTACTACCTTAGGTAAAAAAGAAATGTCCATGCAGAGAACCGCTCTGTCCGAATGGAATAGTAAATACGGTTCATCAACACGCAATGCTGCGAGCTCAGAGGGGCAGCAAGCAGAGGTGATCGCCACCAGAAAGAGCACCCTCCATGAGAGAAGGCGAAGATAAACCGCAGTCAGCAGCCCAACCAGCCAGGAAAAAACTAGGTCGAGACTCCAACCAGGAGTCGGAGGGTAAACTGGAGGGTGCAGGTTGGTGTACCCCTTCAGGAACGAATTCACCATGGCATTGTGAAACAAGAACGTCCCTCCGCGTTGCTGAATGTGCCATGAGATGGCTGCTAGGTGTGACTCCAGCGACGACCGGGACAGGTTGAGGTCAGCCAGGGAAAGCAGGAAAGGTTAGGTTGCTTACCTGTAACCGTGTTTCTTCGAGTGTAGGTCTGTGAAATTCACACAAATGGGTTTACTCCGCGCATGCGCAAGAATCTCGGACATACTAGCTTTAATTAAAGATTTACATAAGCCCCTCCCACTCCCCGCCCCCCCTCATCCCCCAATTGAGCTATCTATTTAGTTCCTTGCCGCCAGACAGCAGCAGAACATAGGCATGACAAAGAGGGGAGGACGGGTGGGTTCTGTGTGAATTTCACAGACCTACACTCGAAGAAACACGGTTACAGGTAAGCAACCTAACCTTCTTCTTCGTGGGGTCTGTGAAATGCACACAAATGGGTGACTTAACAAGCTTATGTACCTGGAGGTGGGTCATGCCACACAGGAGAACAAGACGGCTCTGCCAAAGGATGCATCCTTTTAGCGAGAACGTCGAGCTTGTAATGGGCTGCAAACGTCGAGGGGTTCACCCAGGTAGCAGCCTTGCAAATTCGATCAACAGGGACACCCGCAAAAAAGCTTGGGATGTTGAAACTGCCCTTGTGGAATGGGCTTTAACACCAACAGGTAATTCATAGTGGGCTAACTGGTAGGCCAATCGGATTGACAGGACTATCCATGAGGCCAGACGTTGAAAAGTAAGGGGAAGTCTTAGGGACTCTTCCCTATACTTTAAAAAAAAAACACTTAGGGGATTTTCCATAAGGGGCTGTGGTATGCAAATAAGGATAAGGCCCTCTTAACATCGAGAGAGTGAAGGGCAATCTCCAGGGGAGATGAAGGGTTAGGAAAAAAAAGGCTGAAAGGACAATGTCCAGCGCCATATCGAAATGGGAAACAACATTGGGAAGAAAGGTGACATCCGTCCGGGGAACCACTTATGTTCATGGAACCAGATGAACGGGGAATCAGAGCGGAGTGCTGTGATTTCACTGGTTCTTCTGACTGAGGTAATAGCCATGAGGAAGGCCGTTTTCAGGACGAATGGAAAATATGACACGTTGACGTGGGTTGAAATGGGGTTTAGAAAGCTGGGAGGGGACCAGTTCTAAACTCCAAGATGGAGGAGGAGGAGAAACCGGGGAAGACTTTTTATATCCTTGTAAAAACACTAGGGGGTTTGAAAAGGGACGGGACACCAAAAAATATTTTTTTATTTTTTTATTTTTTAGGAGAGAGCTGGTAGATAGCATTTTATGGAGGATAGGGAAAACCCTTAGTGGAGAGGTCAATAAGGAAATCTAAGACAATAGAGATAGGGACCGGCTGTGGCAAATGGCCCAGCGGTTGAACAAATTTATGAAACCTGTCTCACTTATAGGTGTAGGCCTTTCTGGTGGAAACCTTAGAGCTGTTTGAATTATGAGGCGGACAGGATCGGAGATGTGGGAAAGGGTCTAATCCTCCCCGCTGTAAGGTGGAGAGATGGGAGATCTGGGTGTGGGATGAGACCCTGTCAGAGGGTGAGGAGGTTGGGATCAGGGGAAGGTGAAGGGAGTCTCCCTGAGAGGCCTGGAGAGGAGGCGTGAACCATGGCTGGCAGAGCCACCATAGGGCTAGTAGGAAGCAATCCAAGTTGTCGGAGATCAGTTTGTAACCACTCTGGATAGGGGTGGAAGGGGAGGAAGGCATAGAGGAGTCCCGGGGACCACTGGCAGAGGAATGTGTCTTCTAGACAGTCTGGGGATGCGAGAGGGTGGAGTCTCGCGTAATATGTGAGGCAGTGAGTATTGAGGTGTGAGGCAAATAAGTCTATTTGAGGAGTGCCCCAGCGCCCGATCAATGAGAGAACGTGGCGGGGGTTGAGCTGTCACTCGTGAGTGGTGGACGGAGATCTGGTCAGTGAGTCGGCCAGAGCGTTGTGTAGCCTGGAAGGTGAATAGCTAGAAGGAATGTGTTTTGGTGAATGCACCACTCCCATATTGGAAGGGATATTGAGAGGAGAGTGGGGGAGCGAGTGTCCCCCTGTTTGTTAAGGTAGTATTTTAGTGAGGTGTTGTCCGTGAGGACTTGGATGATGCGGTTGGAGGCTAGGGCCACAAATGACCGTAGGGCTTTCTCGACCGCTATCAGTTTCAGTGTATTGATATGGAGCCTCTTTGGAGGGGGACCAACGATCGCTGATGGTGAGGTCTTGGAGATGAGCACCCCACCCCGTGGATGATGCGTCTGTCGTTAGTGACAGGGACGGCTGAGGAGGAGAGAAGGGAAGGCCCGAGCACACATTGGACCTGTTTGTCCATTATAAGAGGGACTGGAGAACACGGGTGAGGGATGGAGGATCATGGCTTGGCTGTCTAGCCCGGCTGGAACACTGAGAGGAACCAGGGTTGGAGGGGCGAAGGCGGAGGCGGGTGAACGCGGTGACGTTCGTGGTGGAGGCCATGTGGCCAAGGATAGATTGGATGGTCCAAGCAGAACATCGGTGGTGAGCTTGGATAGCATGGATAGAGTGGCACAAATTGAGAAAACGGTCGTCTGGGAGGTAGGCCCTCTGGGATACGGAGTCTATTATTGCACCTATGAACTGTACGGTCCGGGAAGGTGAGAGATGTGACTTTTCTATGTTGATAACAAGTCCCAGGCTCTGTAAAAGAGATAAGGTATAAATGATATCGGATGACAGTTGGTCACATGACCCAGAGCAGAAAACCAGTTGTCCAGGTAAGGGAACACAGTGATGCCCTGCTGGCGAAGGTGGGAGGCGACGACCGCCATACACTTAGTGAAAGTCCTCGGGGCCGTGGAAAGGCCGAAGGAAGGACATTAAAGGAATATGGAGTATCGTCAACCATAAAGGTGAGGTACTTCCTGTGGGACTGTCTAAGAGAAATATGGAAGTAGTAAAGTAGAATTGTTGATTTGCAGAAAAACGCCAGGAGAAAGTGCTACTTAACATAGGCATAGAATAACGGAGTCAGCTTGCTAGTAGCAGCACGAGAATTAATTCTGCTACAGTAGGTGTCTTTAAGGCCAACAGTAGCCTTCCAAGCTCCCTTCAGGATGAAAGGGAGGATGGAGGAGAGCGTGGCCATCTTAAATTTGTGTGGTTTGATGAATTGGTTAATTTCCCGGAGGTCCAAAATGGGCCCGAGGCCACCATCCCTTTATCTATAAGGAAATAACTGGAAAAAAGCAAAATTGAGTTTGGTGGGATGGGGTAGGGGAAATGGCTCCTTTAAAAAGGAGAGAGTCAATTTCTTTTAGTAAGGCAGGAGACGTTTGAGAGAGAGGTTTTCTGGAAGGGAATCAAACTCTATGGCATATCCTCGATAGATAATGTCCAAGACCCACTTATCTGTGGTGATGGACTGCCAAATTGGGAGAAAGGGCTGAAGCCTGTCAAGGAACAGCTTAGTGATCCCTGAATGGGACACCTGGACGCTTGTATCCCTGTGAAGGGAACTGTGGTCGTTGTCCTCCAGTATACGGAGTGGAATTGTAGTATCCACGAAAGGACTGAGGATAATAGTATGGGCGCCAACGCTACCTGTAGGGTTGGTAAGGTTGACTGGGTTGTTGGCCATATTTATTTAGGGTTTGTTTTAATTTATGAGAGTATTCAGACTGTGAGTCTGTTTCGGAATTGAACAGACCAGCTTTATCCATTGGCAGATTTTCTATCATGGAACGTTGATTGGAGGACAATGTTGCAGGTCTTAACCAAGCATGCCTAAGGGCAACTGATCCCGTGAGCAGTTTGCTTGAGGTATCTGCCCCATGTTTAGCCAAGTCCTTTGTAGGGTGGCCAGGGTGAGGGCTTCTAAATGGAAAGCCTTAGCCATGGGCTGGTCAGTTGCGGGAAGCAGGTCCAAATGTGGGCCTGTTTTGTTCCACAGGTATGACTGATAGACGCTCATATAACGCCATAATGAGCCATCCCGCCTGAAAGGCATGCCGAAGCATAAAATGTTTGGGCCATGGCATCAAGTTTGTACCTTCTTATAGAAGGAGCAGCTTGGTTATTTTGAATTGGCTTAAGTTGGGATCAGTCATAATCGAATTTACTTTTGGAAGATTAGCCAACCAGGGGGTGGTGAATAGGTCAATTCGATAAGGTTTTTGCCCGCTTAGATGTGCTTGCGTCGAGGCAGGGGCTTGAGTGGGAGGGGCTGGAGGTGGAGGGAGAAGCATAGGGAGGCCACGGATACCGAAGTGGATCCGGGGAGAAGGGAGGCTGGTAAGGCTCAGGAGGGGAGATAATAAGAGAAAAAGGGGGGGGAGGGATAATCATGAGAATGCCTGTAAAAATGTTCCCAGGGGCGGTCCCGGTAACCGGGCGCCTCTTAAACGGGCTGCACGAGCGGGAACGTCCTAGATGTCTTCCGCATGTGCCTCGGACTCCGGGGAGGGAGAGGAGGGGGGGGAGCCTGGGCGAGAGGCGGAGAAGGGGGAGAGTCACATGGAAGCTCCCCTTCGGTAGCCGAGGAGAGAGAGTGAGAGTAGGAGAAGGAGGGAAGCTGCAGAGAGGATCTCCCTCGGTCACCGAGAAGGTGGGAGGGAAGGAGTTGGGGGGATCTTTCACCCCCGTCAGGTCATCTTCAGCCTGAAATAATTGCAGCGATTCAGCTGCTAGCAGCGTTATGCAAGGACTGGGAGACCTGTGGCCGGCCAGGAGCCTTGGCTGCTTTTGTGCCTGACTCTCTTTCAGTTTTGATTTGGACCGAAGAGAGTGCTTAGAAGTCTTTTGTTTCTTTTGCGGTGGCTCAATGACTGAGTCAGAGGCCAGATCGCAAATGGCACTTTTGTCAAGGCACTTTACAGGGGAATGCCCTGAAGTAAAGGGAGGAGGCTGGCTCGAGGATGGCTGAGAGAGCCCAGCCTCTGAAGGGGCTAAAGACTGCCTGTACAGCGAGGCTTTTAGCCTGGAATCCCTGCTCTTTAGAGCTCTGTTAGAAAGGGACCTGCATATTGCAGGCCTGGGGTTATGGGATTCTCCACAGGAGAGGAGACACTTGAAATGTCTGTCCTCTTGGGGCAAAGCAGCCCCACAAGCAGAGCATTTTAAAGGAGAGGAAAGAGATCTTATCTGAGAAGGGTAGTCAGGCAATCCGTGGTCTTTTTCCAATCAGGAGAGCTGAGAGCTAGCAGTCGGAGATGCTTTCGCTGGCAAGGCGGAAAAGGAACTAAATAGGTAGCTCAATTGGGGGATGGGGGCGGGGAGTGGGAGGGGCTTATGTAAATCTTTAATTAAAACTAGTATGTCCGAGATTCTTGCGCATGCGCGGAGTAAACCCATTTGTGTGCATTTCACAGACCACACGAAGAAGAATCGAGGACTGTCGGTATCAAAGTTGAGAATAGCTGGTTGCCTTGATCCCAAAGGAATTTCCGGAACCTTGCAAAGCATGAGGAGTAGGCCTTGACCGTCGCCAGCTTGTGGGCAGCTGAAAGGATGGCCCGCACAGCTGGCTGCAGCGACATCAGAACTGGATCATCCAGGCTGTCAGATGTAGGGAGGGGAGGTCAGGATGGAGAAGCAGACCTTGTTCCCTTGAGAGATGATCGTGGTGCAGTGGAAACGGACGGTACCGACTATTGGAGATCTGCAGGAGGACAGGGTACCAAGCTTGCCTTGGCCATGCTGGGGCCACCAAGATGCAATTGGCCCAGGACATCTAGATCCTCTCGATCGCCCTGCTGGTATGCTCCTATGCATGTACCGTAATTGGCCATTCTAGTAAGCAAGAGAGCCCCAGAGTAAATTTTTGTCCCACCGCGTTGAATCTTTTCCCCTCATGATCAGACGGTGTGGAGGACTGGGGTCGGGGTGGTACTTCAGCCATTCCAAACCTTTGTCATCGGTACGATACCAGGCCTCGATCTTCTTTGAGGTGGGCGGTGTCCAAGACAAGGTCCTCCAGGATGCCTGGATAACCTCCAGGAGGTAAGGCAAGAACGGCAGCAACGGGGACGGCGTGGCCTGCGACTGGACCCATTTAAACACTGGGTCGGTCACAGCTGTGGACGTCTGTTTAACCTGCAGACTCAGCGTGTCAGCCATGCAAGCCATCTGGTCAGTGAAGGCTCGCACATTGTCGGTCGGTGAGGGAGGGTCGGCCTCGTAAGCATCATGGGTCAGTGACCTGTCAATGCTGAGGGACAGTACCAAGGTCCAATGGAGGGACTCAGGTGCCTCATTCTCACTTTTTCTGGCCTCGGAATGGGTGGTCGAGGAAGGCGACACAGGCAGTGGAGGAGGAGGAGGCAGGCATGGAGAAGATGGTGCCGGCGGTTGTTTCGATGCCGAGGCTTGGGCTGCTCGGGCCAAACATGCTGTCTGTCTCCTTTTTTCCGGGGTAGACACTGTCGGGAAGAGCTCCTGCCTGGCTGAAATTGGATTCGATGGAGGTTGTTGGGGAACCTGCACCACAGTCTTGATCGACACCTCTGAAGAGTCAGGAGGCTCCTGGGGGGTGAGCTCAGTTGGCTGGTCTGCCTGGGAGAGTTGCACCAGAGGAGATGGCTGAACCAGCAGAGATGACTGACCTGGCTGGATTGGGGATGAGCGCGCCGACGAGGCAGCCGATGAAGAAGTTGTGGCCAGTTTTGATGAAGTCGACGAGGAAGATGGCGGCACTGGACTTTTCTTCTTTGCCAGTGAGCACGAAGAAGTCGGCGCAGAGAGGGACTTGCCCGGTATCGGCGGAATCGCAGACAATGTTCCCGCTCGGCAGTATTCCTCATGCGCCCTCTTGAATGTGATATGCACGGCCGCCAAAGATGGCGGCATAGCCGCAGCCAACCACGTGGAATGGGTCGAGAGGGCGGAAGCCACCAAGCTCACGGTGGACGAGCGATGAGCCTGTACAGTCTCCGTCGTCAAACTGCAAGGCTGTTTGGACTGTCTCGTTTGTCTCGAGGACTTTGACACCACCGACAGCCTTGAGAGAAGCTTCGGAGGCGGCTTCTTCCCCACCGAGGTGGAACGCGCCAAGGGAGCTGGGGCTGTCGAGGTGGATGCCACGGGGGCATCTGCCGAGGATGGACCTGCTGAGGTTGATGCCACCGGGGCAGCCAACAACATCAATGGAGGGACCAAGGTCTGCTGGTACAGAAGATATCTGAGTCGATGGGCCCGGTTCTTGTGGGACTGGGCCTTCAGTGCCTGGCAATGACGGCAAGAAGTGGCGATGTGTGCCTTGCTGAGGCAGAGAAGGCCCTTCGAGTGCTTATCTGAGTCATGAATCTTTCTGGAACACTGTGTACAGTGTTTAAAACGAGTTGTTGACATAGCGAGAAGTTCCGATGCGAGCCTTGCAGCAGAAAGAAAGGAATTTATGCCCTGCTGGGAACTGGCCGGCGTTACCGCAAAAACTTGAAAAGTTTAAACTTGGGAAGTTTCCGTTAGTGCCTGCTCAGGCACAGTCACTCCACATGTGTGTATTCACAGACACCACGAAGAAAAAAGTGGCGTTTATGAAAGCCAACATTACTATGAGCACAGCTCCCTTCATTTTGTGGTACATGTTTCTGCACCAAGAAAGTGATCACAAGGAGTATACACAAGTATATACAAGGAGGTGGAGAACAGGGAAAAGAGAAAACAGCAATGGAGAAAATTGACAAAAACAAAATATTAATTCTATTAAGTTATCTCTGAAATAAGGCAAGGAAGAATATGTCTCCTAAGCTTCAGGAGTCTCCAAAAAGCAATATAGTATATATGGTTTGGACTACAATTGTTGCCATTTACTGGAAGATATACTGAAGGGAGGAGGGCACTTCAAGCTGCTGCAACCTGTTCTAGATTTTTCTCAGAAGACATAGAGTTCTGTCAAAAGAATTATTCCCAGCATTTGCTAGAAGTGAAAAGTTTTAGTTTTCAAAGAGTAGAGAAAAATAAAATGGAAGCACATACTCTCCTTTTCTATCAACTTTCTTATTTTCAAGCAACTACTGTCTTTTATATAACGTGATAACAGGTCATACCAAAAGTACACTTTACCATCATAATTGGCAATCAACATTTCTAAGAATGTGCTAACTTACCGGAGACATTTATAAAATCCAGTTGATGTTAGGATTCCACCTCGTGCTAATTTACTGCAGGTGGAGAGATATTCAGAGTACATTTCAGCTCGGGAGACTGAGCCATCTGAATTCACTTCAAAATGGGCATTCAACCTAAAGACAGAAATTTGGAAAGAAATGGAACACACACATGGAAAAAGTCAATGTCTTCCTTGTTAATGTAACACTAATTTTAAAACGATTAAACTCAAGGGGCATACTCCAAACTCTAACAGACATAAAACCTCTCTGTCTGTGCTACTCTTTGTACTAACTCATGAATTGCATGCAGAATTTGTTAACAAGTGTGCTTTGTACAAGGGTTTGTAGTATCCAGTATTTCTTCAAAAAATAGCTATGAACAAATACATGTATTTTTTTAAAAAAGAAATAGATACTTTAAAAACTATAATGTCAAATTATTGGTTGGAAAGGAATTAAAATAATAACTACTTTAAAAAGTAATATTTTGTTATTATTATTGTTTTATTTATTCCCCACTTTTCTTCTGGGATTGGGACACAAAGCAGCTCACTTTATAAACAGTACAACACAACTTTCCAGGCTCTCATTTTATTATGAATATGATCTCTCTTCCAAATTAACCATAAAATAGCTCAGAGTAGTTTTGTATTGGACTAACACAAAACAACAGATATGAAATTACGTATATGTTTCCAAAAGTTTTTTAAACCCTGTCATCAAAAGGCTGGTTGAATATTTTTTTCAATATATGATGGGCGGGGCTTCAGCTGAGCTCTTTAGAAATTTCTCTAGAAGGTTCCGAAGTTTGTCTGCACAAGCGCAAATATCAAATGTATGTATTCATAATAGAAAGGTCAGCCAAGCCGGGTCAAATCCGAGTATTCAATCAAAGTTAGAGGGATGTAGCAAGAGAGTAGTTAGTCCAAAAAAAGTAAGTTCAGTACCAGAAAAGCAGTCCAATTCTCCAACGAACGAACGAAGGTTCTCCTATTCTGAGTGCGGAAATAAGAGAACTGAGGGGGTAGCTCCTCTGAGGGAGCCTATATATGGAGGGGCAGGGCTACCATTAATGTATCATTTTATCTTTCTAGAAGGTTCCGGTTTGTTCTGTGTGCCACAGACATTGCATAAGTACGTATTCGCAGATGATCACGACAGAGAAAAATACATTTCAGACCAAAAATGAAAAAAGGCATTCATAACAATATTCAAACCTAAGACATGTCATACCAGGAAAACTGAGCAAAATATTTAGCAATCATCTTAACACATGAGCAAAATCAAACACTGCTGAAAGAGACACTAAATTTAACTGGAATATTATCTGATTACCAAATAACTTTAAATGCAAAGTGATTTCATGGCTTTTTTCTTTTTATCAACTTCAAGATAATGCATAAAAACCCAAACTCCACAGACTGCAATCTTTTTCAGAGTTATAATGCATAAACTCTGTATTTACGGTGCTACACAGTGGCTTCCATCCAAATTGAAGGATTCCCATTCATTACAGAGGTTACTACGTGGCAAGTAGAATTTGGGGAAACCTTAATGGTCCCTATGTATGCAGTATGTGAGGGAATACATAGGGAACAGTCATGTGTTTATAATTGCCTAACAGGATTCCAGCCAAAAATTCTAATATTCCCAGCTTTGCATACACTGCTTACTAACTCTAAACTTCTAGAGTATGATCGCAGAGAAACAAAACATTTTATAAGAAATCTTCTATTACACAGCACGCATTCAAATAAATCAATACTTTTTAAAAATCTAAGATTGCAAAAAAAAAAAGCTTTACGTTTTTAGTGATGACAACAATAACAACAACATAAACCTCTAAAATGAGTAAAACAAACTAGAATATTTAATGGAGGGACCTTAAAGTTTTTACATATTTATATACTCACCACTGGCATGCAAATTTTTCACTGTCTATTTCTACTATTCCTGGTGGTGGGGCAATATGCTGTGGCGTTCTCGATGCTATGGAAAAGACATGAGAGTCAAGGCCGATAATTTAAAACTTGTGCTTCAGCAAATTATTTCTGTTTCATTTTCATCCTTGTTTTTCAAACATAATTGCCAGCATGTATGACTCCCATATCCACAGTATTAGTATGTATGGTTTTACTAACACATATCTCCAAAAATGTTTTCTCCAGGCACTTTCTAGCGCAATTCTATTTCCTACAAATGTGGGGATCGTACTATATGAAACCTCATAACTTCATCCTTAAAGATCATGGAAATAAACGAAATGTTAATTTTGTTAATTAGTATCCACTTGGAACTAGTTGGAAGTGGCCTGTATAAATTAAATCTGCTTCAGTTGTTATTACAAGTAGCGCTATATAAGAAATAGAAATACCAGAGACAGTAAATTGTCACTAACCTTTTTAAAATAAAGGGCACACTTTAATCTTGTCACAAAGAGGTCAGCACAAGCTTCAAGGGGACTCTTTTGCTTCTACCTCTTGGTGATATACATGCACTGCAAATCACAGGCCATAACTGAGACAGGTAATATCTATAATCTCCCACAAACCCAGCTTTCTCTTGTTCAAGCCAAACTTCCATTCTCATGACAAGCAAGGAGGGGATAGGCACATACTTTCTATACTTTATTTACTACATGGAGATACTGTCTTAAGTTCTATCAATATATCTCTCTGTGGGTTTATATGTGCTGCCTTCAAGTTGCCTGTTGACATGTAACACCACTCATTTAGTAAGGATTTCTTAGTCAAGGAATATGATGCCCTCTGAAATATAGCTTAAAGCAGCTGAGATTTGTTGTTGGTCTCCCAACCAAGTACTAACTAGGGCTGACCCTACTTATATTTCAAGACCAGACAGGATCTGATAAAACATGGTAATAACAATTAAAGGCAGCAAAAAAAAAGATACTTTATATAAATATTTTGTTCAAGAGAAATACTAACCTGAGACAGGAGGTGCATGTGCTTGTGATGAACCTTGCTCCACTGTCTGTGGTCTAATTTCAGATAAAACCTGGTGGTTGGTACTTTGATGTTCAACAAGTTTTACTGCACTGAGTGCATCAGGCCCAAACATCTGAATGTCCATTGAGACTAGACATACTAATGTATCTGAAATGTAAATATCAATCAGTACAATTATGTTCCCAACACTCAAGGACAAGAAATGAAGTTTCTATGTACAGCTGATAAAAATTTTGAGGAAACACAAATAGAGGGCGAAAGGGAGAGACATGCCAAGAGGAAGGTGTGTCAAGTAAACCCTTGTTGTGACCCCCTTCCATTTGGAAACCTATGCCCTCTTTTTGACAGATCTTGTGAATCCAGAATAGGTCTCTATAGTCACTTACATACCCACAGTCAAGACTAGAATCATACAATTATAGCACTGGAAGAGACCACATGGGGCATCCATTCCAACCCCCTGCCATGCAGAAAAAGCACAAAGAACCCCTGACAGATGGCCATGCAGCCTCTGTTTAAAAGCCTCCAAGGAAGGAGCTTCCACCACACTACCCTGGGAAGACAATCATATTCAGCCAAGAGTGGCTGCCTATAATATAGATAGAAAATAAAATTGTTTTATCTTTTTCTATGACTATATTGCTTTGGGCAAAAGAAACTGGGTTTGGGTTTATAACTGAAAAATACTGATTTTGGATTACTCCCTCCAAACGAGGAGATTCGTTTAAGTGAAGGTATTCTATCAAGAGAAAAAATGTGTCTCATGAATATTCTAAAAAACTACTGTAAACAGAATAGCATGCATAAAAGTTTATATATAAGACTAGTGTATTTAGTTTGAACAAAGAACTAAAGCCCCACATTTGTTGAAAAATGTGTGTGGGGGGAATATTTGGAGAACAGTACTGCTAAAATTATTTCTATGCTATTTTTCAATTTATAAATAACTTTATCTTTGTTGTGTTCACCTTTAGGCATGTGTGTTTTCAAATCATTTCTGACTTATGGCAATCCTGAGGCAGATCTATTATGGGGTTTTCTTGGCAAGAAGGAGTTTGCCTTTGGCTCCTTCTAATGTGACTTTCCCAAGGTCACCCAATGAGTTTCCATGGTTGAGCGGGGATTTCAAACCTGTTTCTAGAGTAATGGCCATTATTTCTCAATTTTGTCACAGAACATTTGTTAAATGGGTTATCCAGCATTTTTTAAAAAAGATTTACTCACCTATACTTTTGTCAACTTTAGCTATCTTTGTGCAAGCTACTTCACCCATTTCAGTGAGCATATAGAGCACCTCCAGAGCGGATATAACAAGTAATACATCAGGCAACGTGAGATGACAGATTATTTCTTTATAGGACTCTTGATCTACATATTCACAAATTAAGACCCCATTGTCCTCAGCTTTACAAAGATTAGCAAGGATTTCCATGCCTAAAACAGACAGACAGACAGTTTTTAGAGGCAAAATTAGTTTTATACTCATATAGATTACATAGTGTAACTGCTTCAGAGCTTACCTCTCATTTTTAAGAATCTATCTCTTGACATTAAGCATTTTGTAACAGTGTGAAACATTAGGTGAGTTGTTTTGAAATCAACAGGGTCCAACAGAAGCTGAAGAAAAAAGAAACATAATTTAGCATTAATTATCATGGCAGGAATTAGTCATATAATATTTATAATTACTGGGAAAACAAAAAATCCATACTAATTTTTTCCCACAGGTCACTAATTGAATGCAATACAGTTTGACTACTATGTTTCATGTATATGTGTTCGCAATTTATTTTCTACCATTATAATAGTACTGAATTCACCTTGACTCATAAATCTTTTAAAAATGAAATTAAAAGTCCAAACTTGGTTATCTGTTTCCCCAAATAAATTCCACTAAAATCAGAGAGATTTATTTTGATGGGCACAGATAAACAAATCTGTAAATAATCCAGTACTAATATAACGGGTATAGCTAATTTTGGTGGGATTCACTAGCAACTAATATGTGCTAGGACTACAACCCGAAAAACTGAACGTACTTTTCCAAGAATAAGTCCTACTGAACACAGTAGAACTTATTTCTGATTTGCAATCAAAGCTAGTATCCAGATGATGCTCTTGTTAATTCAGGAAGGACTCATCCCACACTTTCTACAAGCGCCTCTACAGGGCTTTTTCAGAAGTTGGATGTGTCCTTAGAGTCTGTGTAATTGATTTTTCTGGTGGAGCGCAGCATGCACAGAACTGGCTTCACCCTTTAAACCAGTGGTTCTCAACCTGGGGGTCGCGACCCCCAGGGGGGTCGCAGCGCCATTTTCGGGGGGTCGCCGAAGCCGTCTTGGCTGACTCGCCTCCAAAATGGCTGCCGACGGGTCCCGATCCCGAGCCAGCCAAATGGAAGTCCGCGGCTGGCTCCTCCTCTTGCTCTTCCCACAGACATGTGCTAGCCAGGAGGAGGAGCTTGGGAGGCAAAGCCACGTGGAAGAAGACTCACCCTCTGTTATCTCCGGTGAGGTGGGTGGACTTCTTCCTAGCGGCCTCAATGCCTGGCCGCGCCCCTGGATGCCTCCGAGCTTCCTCGCCTCCACCCGACCTCCCTGAGGAAAGGAAGGGGCGCAGGATCCTTGCCAGCATCCATGGGCGCCTTCCTTTCCCCAACCCACTCGAGCCCCCTTTGGGTTGGGGAAAGGAAGGGGCGCCCAGGATCCTGCCCCATGGGAAAGCCTCCCTCCTTTCCCCCCAACCCACTCGAGCCCCCATTGGGTTGGGGAACGGACGGGGCGCCCCTGATCCTCGCCAGCATCCATGGGCGCCTCCCTCCTGTCCCCAACCCACTCGAGCCCCCTTTGGGTTGGGGAAAGGAAGGGGCGCCCAGATCCTCGCCAGCATCCATGGGCGCCTCCTCCTCTCCCCCAACCCACTCGAGCCCCATTGGGTTGGGGAAAGGAAGGGGGCCCAGATCCTCGCTGGCATCCATGGGCGCCTCCCTCCTCTCCCCCAACCCACTCGAGCCCCTTTGGGTTGGGGAAAGGAAGGGGCGCCCAGGATCCTTGCCAGCATCCATGGGCGCCTCCCTCCTTTCCCCAACCCACTCGAGCCCCCATTGGGTTGGGGAAAGGAAGGGGGCGCCCAGATCCTCGCTGGCATCCATGGGCGCCTCCCTCCTCTCCCCAACCCACTCGAGCCCCCTTTGGGTTGGGGAAAGGAAGGGGCGCCCAGGATCCTTGCCAGCATCCATGGGCGCCTCCCTCCTTTCCCCAACCCACAGAGGGGCGCCCAGGATCCTTGCCAGCATCCATGGGCGCCTCCCTCCTTTCCCCAACCCACTCGAGCCCCCGTTGGGTTGGGGAAAGGAAGGGGGCGCCCAGGATCCTCGCTGGCATCCATGGGCGCCTCCCTCCTCTCCCCAACCCACTCGAGCCCCCTTTGGGTTGGGGAAAGGAAGGGGCGCCCAGGATCCTTGCCAGCATCCATGGGCGCCTCCCTCCTCCTTTCCCCAACCCACTCGAGCCCCTTTGGGTTGGGGAAAGGAAGGGGGCGCCCAGATCCTCGCTGGCATCCATGGGCGCCTCCCTCCTCTCCCCAACCCACTCGAGCCCCCTTTGGGTTGGGGAAAGGAAGGGGCGCCCAGGATCCTTGCCAGCATCCATGGGCGCCTCCCTCCTTTCCCCAACCCACTCGAGCCCCCATTGGGTTGGGGAAAGGAAGGGGGCGCCCAGATCCTCGCTGGCATCCATGGGCGCCTCCCTCCTCTCCCCAACCCACTCGAGCCCCCTTTGGGTTGGGGAAAGGAAGGGGGCGCCCAGGATCCTTGCCAGCATCCATGGGCGCCTCCCTCCTTTCCCCAACCCACTCGAGCCCCCTTTGGGTTGGGGAAAGGAAGGGGGCGCCCAGATCCTCGCTGGCATCCATGGGCGCCTCCCTCCTCTCCCCAACCCACTCGAGCCCCTTTGGGTTGGGGAAAGGAAGGGGCGCCCAGATCCTCGCTGGCATCCATGGGCGCCTCCTCCTCTCCCCAACCCACTCGAGCCCCTTTGGGTTGGGGAAAGGAAGGGGCCCCAGGATCCTTGCCAGCATCCATGAGCCTCCCTCCTTTCCCCAACCCACTGAGGTTTGGGTTGGGGAAAGGAGGGGGCGCCCAGATCCTCGCTGGCATCCATGGGCGCCTCCCTCCTCTCCCCAACCCACTCGAGCCCCCTTGGGTTGGGGAAAGGAAGGGGCGCCCAGGATCCTTGCCAGCATCCATGGGCCTCCTCCTTTCCCCAACCCACTCGAGCCCCCATTGGGTTGGGGAAAGGAAGGGCGCCCAGATCCTCGCTGGCATCCATGGGCGCCTCCCTCCTCTCCCCAACCCACTCGAGCCCCCTTTGGGTTGGGGAAAGGAAGGGGGCGCCAACCCAGCATCCATGGGCGAGCCCCTTTGGGTTGGGGAAAGGAAGGGGGCGCCCAGGATCCTTGCCAGCATCCATGGGCGCCTCCTCCTCTCCCCAACCCACTCGAGCCCCCTTTGGGTTGGGGAAAGGAAGGGGGCGCCCAGATCCGCAGGCAACCATGGGCGCCTCCCTCCTATCCCCAACCCACTCGAGCCCCCTTTGGGGTGGGGACAGGAAGGGGGCCCCCAGATCCTCGCGGGCAGCCATGGGCGCCTCCCTCCTATCCCCAACCCACTCGAGCCCCTTTGGGTTGGGGAAAGGAAGGGGCGCCCAGGATCCGGGCCAGCATCCTTGGGCGCCTCCCTCCTTTCCCGAACCCACTCGAGCCCCCTTTGGGTTGGGGAAAGGAAGGGGGCGCCCAGATCCTCGCTGGCATCCATGGGCGCCTCCCTCCTTTCCCCAACGCACTCGAGCCCCCGGTGGGTGGGGGAAAGGAAGGGGCGCCCAGGATCCTCGCTGGCATCCATGGATGCCTCTGGGCTTCTCTCATCTCCACCTTCCCTCCCTTTTCTTCTTTCCATCTCTCCTCCCTTACTTCCTTCTCTACCTCTTTCCTCCCTTCCTGCTTCAAATCTAAATTTCATTTATTTGTAAATAGAAATATATATTTCACAATATATAATTACATATTGTTTTTGTAATTAATCATTATGGTTTATGTTCACTTCGTAACAATGAAAATACATCCCACATATCAGATATATATATTGTGATTCCTAACAGTAGCAAAATAACAGTTATGAAGTAGCAACTAATATGACTTTATGGTTGGGGGTCACCGCAACTTGAGGAACTGCATTAAGGGGTCACGGCATTAGAAAGGTTGAGAACCACTGCTTTAAACCAAAGGTTCGTCTGCCGGGACCTAGTAAGCTTGGACAGTGGCAGCGAGGTCCTCAGGTCATAGGTTTGATTAGAGTTACCTTTTCTTAGATGGTTGACCTTACAGGGTTAGACGAGCACCATCTGCCTGGGTTTGAATTTAGAGTTTTCCTTCTCTTAGGATGGTTGCCAAAAGGCTAGAGAGCCCATCCTGCCCATTGACGTACTTTGTCAAACCCTTCGGTTGTGACCTGTCTGGCATGGGAGGCCCTACCAATGACTATTATGCCACCACGAGCATAGCGCACAACTTCATTAGGGTACGCAAGCCTCTCCCCCACGACAAGGGGACACCATACATAAAACAAATGAAACACTGTGTTTTTCAAATGAACTACAAAGCATGAAGAAAGCACAATTTTCCACTGTGATCAAGTACACATCAAATACATTACTTCTCTGAGGCATTAATTCTCAAAGGTGTTTAACAATTCTGTATTTTTTTATTTTGATAGCAGAGGTGGTGGTGGTGGTTTAATATAGGAAAATATTGTATCAGAATTATTTTTTCCATTGGAATATTTGCTGATAAGTATAATAACATGCTGATGTAGCAGGGGGAAATCTAATATTTTAACCTTGCCCATGCAAACAACACATATACTTTTTATTTGAAATCAAACTTTACATTCCCATCATAAGATGCATCAATTAATATCCTCATATACAGAAAAACAACAGATTGTACAGAGAAAGTAAAATCCCTAGATAGATAGATAGATCAAGCCTTAAGTCATTACCAAGCAGTCCCACTGGCTTCATTGGATCTACTTTAGGTATGATACTCTATTTTGCTAGAAAACATTTGAAAATCTTATATGAAAGAGAGAATTTTTTAAAGCATAAATACCTATATGCTTATTTTTATTATAGCAATCCCAAATTCTTAAACTCAGTCAGCCTTCTGATTTAATCCATTTCATTTATAGGTATCACCTCTGTATTTTTTCCTTACCTCTGCAGCAATGTTTCCTAGTGTGTCAAGTCCCAATTGTCTTAAAGAAATAAAATGACTGTGAGCAGAGAGTAACAAGAAACGAAGACAGGTACGATTAGCTGCCAAGAGCTTAACGTTTCCCTCCTCAAAGGAAAGATTTCGTAAAATCACTGCAATTTGAAGAACCCGCTGTCCTTCAATATCATTAATGCCTAACTTGCGTGGTGGATGAAGTAAAGACTCCCATATCCAATCTTCTGATGTTGCATCTGTAAGAGATAAGATATTCATTTTAATGGCTTCTGCTCTAGATAACAGCAGATATGGTCTAACGTTTACTTGATGTTACTCACCTTGAGATTTGTTTCTGTCAGAAATGAGGTCACGTACTTCATTATCTTCAACAATATCCTTCCAAAACTGAACAAAAATAAACAAATGTTTTAGTATTAAGTTTCTTTTAATACAATAATTGTGCTGAAAAGAATGGACCAAAAATGTCAATGCATAGGGTGAATACATTTTTTTTTGCATAAGGAGGCAATTACATTGCATTTTGGTATTGATTCATAGGCTTCTAACCCCAAAATGTTCCTTTGCCTTCAACAGCTAAATTACTATCAAAATGACCAATATGTATGCAGTGACAGAACTGTGTGCTTTCAAGATTGCATCCTCCTATGCTTTTCTTTAATATATATTCTTTAATATATTTTCAAGGCCAGATTATGGCATCTTTAGTTTGATGTGCCCAATCTATCTTCTTTAAAACCTCATGGCCAATGCTGCAATATTCTTTTAGTCTTGTTATACATTATATGTTGAAACCATCTGTCCTTTTCAATTGTTCTAAGATGCTTTTGTTTAGCACCATCTATCTCTTTTCTTCTGTTGTAAAAACTGCTTGGTCAAGAAACTTATATTTGTTGTCCCTGTAGGAATGATGGCAAGAGAAAAAGTGATTTACTTTGGGCTGAAGGGAAGGAAGAGAACGGTGGGGAAAACAACAAAAACCCTAATATGAATGTTGAGCAAGAAAATAAAATAGAAGATATACAACCAAACTGTTTTAACACTATCAGTTTAATTGTAAATATAGGCAGTCCCCAAGTTATGAAAAATATAGGTACTGTAGGTTTGTTCTTAAGTTGAATTTATTTGTAAGTTGGAATAGTTACATTTTCAAAAATAACTCAAGCTAGAGAGAGAGAGAGAGCACTTTGCAGAGCATAGAAAAAGGTGAACCCCTGTGGTGTTTGTTTTGCTGTTGGTGCCCCTGTTCAGAAGATTTCACTTCACTTTCTGTCCCTGTGATAATGGACTTTGAAAAATTTGGCTTGTTGTGGAAAGAAGGATTGGGGTTGAAGCTTCAAGTTGAGACACCTTTTCCCAATGATAACTCATTCAGGAGTAAATTTCACTTTCTAGGGGCAGTTTTCTCTCACTTTCTGTTCTTCTAGGAGTTGTTTGTAAGTTGGATGTTTGTAACACGGGGACTGTACGTACAGTGCTCTTGTTTTAAAAAGAGCTCTCTCTCTCTCTCTCTCTCTCTCTCTCTCTCTATATATATATATATATATATCACTAAGTGAGCTGCATCATTTAAAGTTAAAGACAAGGATTTCCAACACATATTTTTAGAAGCAGAGTAAATAGCATCCTTGAAGTAGCTTAATTTTGTAACTGTGCTGTGGTACTATATACAGTGTAACACTTATAAATAGATTCTGGAATATAGCCAAACGGCTTACTTTTTGAAAAGGAAAAGAAAATGAAAACACCCACAATATACTGTAGCTATACTGCTTTTGCTATCACCAAACTATGAGATATTCTTGGAAGCATCTTTTCTTAGATGTCAACTAATGGGAGCTGGTCAGAATTAATATAGAGTTTGGTGTGGTTCCATACGCACCCACTGATAAATAACAAATTGTGACCTTCTTTAATAGAGTATAACTACCAACAATTATGTTGGACATGATACATATGGTAGAGGCATGCTTCTTTCTCTTTCTCATATATACAGAACTCACAGGTGTCACTCCGTTGTGGGCAAACCATACACATGTCCTACATTTCTGCCAAATCCATTGCCTCTAAATTTGCATTTAAAGGAAAATATTTGGGGGTCCAACAAAGGAAGAGGGCAAGGTATACTGTCCCCTTATTGCTTGTTATCATCTATGTTGAGCATACCCTCAGTTTTAAGTGATACTACTACCACTAATAATAGTAATAAATAGTATAAATAATAGCTTTGGAGCACAATACTTCTGACCTCACAATCGTGGAAAAAAACAAAGTATGGATCATTGATGTTGCAATCCCAGGTGACAGCAGAATTGACGAGAAGCAACTGGAAAAGCTTACACTATATGAGGATTTAAAGATAGAACAAGCCAGTAAAGGTGGTCCCAGTAGTGATCAGCACATTGGGTGTAGTGCCTAAAGACCTTGGCCTGCACTTAAAAACCATCAGCGCTGACAAAATTACCATCTGTCAGCTACAAAAGGCCACCCTACTTGGATCTGCACACATTATTCGTTGATACATCACACAATCCTAGACACTTGGGAAGTGTCCAATGTTTGATCAAATATAAAAGCCAGCATAATGATCTTGTTTGCTATGTACTAAGCTTGCTGTGTATCAAGTAATAATAATAGTAATAATTTTATTTCTTACCCACCTCTCCTCATGGCTCACAGCAGGTTAAAAAACAAAATACAAAAACACAGCAAAAACACTACTACCCTAGCAATGGTCAGGACAGATCAATAGAATACAATAAGCCCGGGAGGGTTCTCCACCTGGTGATACTCCATATTGGCCCTGTCAGAAATCTGCATTCTTGTTTAGAATGCAACGTTTCCCCGGGAAATAGTGGCAGAGGAATTTTGAGTGAAAGCCTGGAAGGCAGTGGATCTGTGCATCCATTTTTTTTACTCGGAGATGAGCTGATACTCTTAAGCACTGATTCTCAAAGTGGTGGGTGGTGAGATGATCCAAGGGGGCAGTGGGAGGCTCAGGGGAATTTGGGGGCGGTGAACCCCTTTAAGGGGGCGGTGAACAATTGGCCATTTAGCAGGGGTCGTGCGACCATCTTCTTTGGCCCCACCCCTTTCGCTTTGACCTGCATATTTGATATTTGGGTTAGAATTCATAAGAGTAGCAAAATTATTTATGAAGTAGCAATGAAAATATGGTTGGGGGTCACCACAACATGAGGAACCTTATTTAGGGGTCATGGCATTAGAAAGGTTGAGAACCGCTGCATTAATACATATATATTTCTGTTTAATTGCTATTAAATTTAAAAAAAATCTAGGGGGGCCGTGAGTAATTTTTTTTCTGGAAAGGGAGCAGTAGGCCAAAAAGGTTTGGGAACCACTGCTCTTAACTATGATCTTTGGTAGTTGCAAATTGTGCCAGAATATGCAAGATGTCTGCTCACTGGAAATCATACATGAGCACATAATAGGCACATAACCCTAACCCTCTTCAGAAGTGTCTCTCCACTAAAAAATCGTCATTGGATGAAAAGGGAGGTGAGTGATTGGCAGAATGAACCCTGGTGCGCCCTGTGTGATCAGACCAGGAAATGCAAAAGAACATATGGTGGCAGAGGATATCAAGGGCAGTGATGAAATCATGGGCATTTGGCCGGCTGTGGCTCATGTGGCCCACTCTGCTATACCTAATTGGAAAAATAATACATGCTATACAAAATAATGTTTCAGGAAAGTAGAAAATGGCTTATTTTCACATTTTCCATTTAAAAATGCTTATTTAGGAGATAACTGATGGTCCACAAAATCTAGTAGACACAAATTTAAAAACAACAAAGAATTACTTTCATTTCATAGATAATATAGTCCATTTTGTGGTAGCTGATTTCTGCAATGCTAGTAAATTTCATGAATGTATGCAAGCAGCCTACATTTTATTTTTTCTGGTTGTTTTAGTCGTAATTACTAAAGCTTATTTACAGACTATTTGTTTAATTCTGCATTATTTCCAGTAAAATAGCACAATGTTTTATTCAATCAAGCAGTGCTATTAGTCCACCCTGATCTATTTATTGTAAAACATTAACTAATGAATAGTCATTGCAGTCACACAAAATTATTTTTGCACTGTAACTTTTCTTGCTGATCTATTAAAAGAATAGGCCATGTCATCTAGTAGGCAAACCACTGGGAGCTCTAAATAAGGATTAATTAATGCATCCACGTTGTGCATAAAATATTGTTCAGGGCACAAGAATAACCTAAACTATTCATTGCTCCACATATTAAAATGTTGCACACAGTCCAGTGATTCACCTAAATGCAGAATATTTTCTCAAGGGAAGAGGGCATACAAATGATATATTGTGAACAACAACAATAAAAATCATGCCAAAGTAGCCATGTGATACTCAATTTAAATATGTGTGTGTGGGTATATATACATAAATACACATATATGTGTGAGTATCTATCTACTTCTAAATGTTATCTAGATCTGACTGAATAGTGCTTCTTATACTCTTACTCTCGTGCTATAATTTCCTCTATCACCTATTATATTTCAAAAAATATCATATTCCTTAATACATGACTGTTGCTTAAGCTATATGATGAAGTTGTAGTATGGTTTTCTCACAAAAATATTTTAGATGAGCAGCTTTTAAAAGTTTTAAGTTTTACCTTAACAAAATCTCTATCCGTTTTCTCCTTCCATTCTTCACCAAACACAGTAGAAAATGAACCTAAAGCTACAAGTTAAAAAGACATTAAGGTTACAATCAATTTCCCCCCACAAACAGCCTTCATAATATTATAGATAATTTGAAAATGTTAAGAGTTATCCTGTGGCATTGTGGCACGTCAATCTAATTCAATTGCAATATATACCACTAATGCAGCATTAGTATTCATTGAAAATGGCATCCAATTTTTACATTGTCCTGAAAGTTGCTTTATTCTAACTGAATTGAGGAGATCACAGATTACAGCAATGATTAAAGAAAAGAGCTTTCTTAGAATTCATAATTTAAGAAAAATTCAAAGACCACACACATTGGGTTGATATTAACTGAACAATATTTTTTTTCTTTTCAGTTCTGAAAACTAAAACTAAACATACACCATATTTATACCAGAGATCAAGGGAATAAGCAAAAACAAAACAAACACCTAAGCCAAAATCTATGCTGAAGAAACAATTTTTTATAACTATGAAAATGCAAGTGTTGTGCTCAAAACACATTATGCAAATAAAATTCAAAGGAGATGTTTATTCTATTTGTTTTGATCTGAGTCTTATATTTGAAGTTTTTCAAGAAAGGGAAACTTTGGGCTGTTGTGTGTTTTCCGGGCTGTATGGCAAAAAGAACGCAAACACCAAAAAATGGTTTTGAAATCAAATATTCAATGTTTCTTCGTATATATCCTTCAATAATCATACACAAAACGGTTGCAATGGAAACACAGTTACGGGAATCACAACCGCAAATGCGGAAATTATAATCCTTTGGTGGAGTCTAGGTCTCCGGGTTGTCCAAAAACATATAGTCCTCAGTCAATAAATCATATCTCAAATCTTCATAGGACGGCCAACCCAGAATGGTCGACGGTCTAGCCGTTTCCGCCTTTGTGGCTTCGTCAGGACCTTGTGACCAATGCTCCAAAATGAAAAGTTTCCAAAGTGGTCCGGAGTATATCTATAAAAGCGAAATAGCATAGTACATCATATATACATTCATTAAATTAATGCATAGTCATATAAATTCACGCGTTCAAAGAGAACTAGCAGAAGTACAGCCTATACTTCTGCTAGTTCTCTTTGAACGCGTGAATTTATATGACTATGCATTGATTTAATGAATGTATATATGATGTACTATGCTATTTCGCTTTTATAGATATACTCCGGACCACTTTGGAAACTTTTCATTTTGGAGCATTGGTCACAAGGTCCCAATGAAGCCACAAAGGCGGAAACGGCTAGACCGTCGACCATTCTGGGTTGGCCGTCCTATGAAGATTTGAGATATGATTTATTGACTGAGGACTATATGTTTTTGGACAACCCGGAGACCTAGACTCCACCAAAGGATTATAATTTCCGCATTTGCGGTTGTGATTCCCGTAACTGTGTTTCCATTGCAAACTGCTTTGTGTATGATTATTGAAGGATATATACGAAGAAACATTGAATATTTGATTTCAAAACCATTTTTTGGTGTTTGCGTTCTTTTTGCCTATACTTCGGATTGTTCTGAGAACTAACACCTATTGACTTGTTTTCCGGGCTGTATGGCCACGTTCTCCGAGACCAAACCTCTGAGGATGCCTGCCAGACATGCAGGCTGAAACGTCAGGAGAGAATGCTTCTGGAACACGGCCATACAGCTCGGAAAACACACAACAACCCAGTGATTCTGGCCATTAAAGCCTTCGACGATATAAAGGGAAACTTTATTGGAAAGAACTATTATGAAAATGGAAAGACATGTGGAAGTCATATTCAGCAAAAATGATATAACTTGAAAGTTTAAAGTGAAAATACAGCACAAAAGTATCCTTTCTCCTTGACACAAACACACATAGTAGTAGCTTTCATCACACTCCGATGTACCTGAAAACTTGAAACTTTCAACTTTACTTGTCAAGTTTAAGTATGTAATTTTTAGGAACAAGACAATATTATTTTTACATACAATTATTCTAACCACAATATGGAGCTGCATAAAATTCTTATCCTAAAATTTGGTCTCTAGAATATTCGTCTGAATGATGAAGCTGTGATACAAAGTACAGGCAGTCCCCAAGTTACAAATAAGATAGGATCTGTAGATTTGTTCTTAAATTGAATTTGTATGTAAGTTGAAACAGGTACATTTTCTAAGTGTAAGTTTAGCCATCTCTTTGGAAAACATAGGGTAGGGTAAACAACCCTGTGGCGCTTGTTTTGCTGTTTGTGCCCCAGTTCAGAAGATTTCACCTCACTTTTTGTCCCTGTGACAATTGTATTTTGAAAAAAATGGCTTGTTGTGGAAACAAGGATTGGTGATAAAGCTTCAGTTAACTCTTCCAGAAGCCAACTTCCCATCCTAGGGGCAGATGTCTCTCAATTCCCGTTGGCTTAGCCCTGTTCTTAACTATGAATCATTTGTAAGTTGGATGTTTGTAACCTGGGGACTGCCTGTGCATTTTAGGCATATATGAAAACTGTATCTTCTGACATATAATTTGGAAGAAAAGTTAATGCTGAACAACTATTCTGAAGCAGAAACTTCATATTATACCAACATTAGGCAGAAGATGTTTGGTTTTGACTTCAACTAGAAACTTGATAACTATACAAACCAAGATTTCACCTTAGCAGGCCTTCATGGAAAGAATCAAACCAAAAATGTAGAGCTGTTAGATGTATTAGGGCATAGTGGACTAGACTTATACTAAAGATTATAGGAGCACATCTCTTGAATGATGGTTCCCAAGCATTCTGATTATAAAGTTAATTCCACTAGTTTGTTAAATCCCAAGCATCTCAAAGCTGGCCAATATTTTGGCAAACATTTGTCTATGCTGCCTGCTGAGAAAGCAACATATGCTTTATTTCTAGGAAGTACAGCAGATGCTAAAATATTCAAATTAGTATGAAATTTAAAGAAGCATTTAAAAAAAAACAAGTGTCTGTTTAAAATGGTGTCTAAGGAAGCAATATAATTTTACATTTCCCAGCTAGATAGTGATGAACAAAAGACCAAACATGGGTGAGTTTAATGAGATCACAGAATACTGGTAATCTCATCTTTTAACTTTACATATTAAATAAATGATATGCTCCCATCTCTGCACAAGATAAAGTTAGCAGATGAAGTTCTTAAATCTGAAATAGTGGTATCAGACACATCAGACTATTTGTAACCATTTTCTGTTGCGTGCCTTCTTTCTCATAAATATAGTAATTATTTGCAGAAGTTATTCTACAAAGGAAAGATATCCCATGCTTTGCATGATTAGGACAGAGATTGAAAAAATCCACTCTACAATAACATTCTTATTTAAAATTAATCATAGTTACATCTATGGTTTTCATAACTCCATCTGAAAAAGAACTTCGTACAGGTGGGAAAAGAACATGAAAGGGCAAAAGCAGTTATCCATCTGCTCTATAGCTAACAGTTTGAGTGTTTGGTGCCATTTAGTTTGGGTAGGAAAATGCTAAAGAGAAGTATGACAGAACTGATAAAATTATACCAGGACAGAAAATGCTTCTCCCTTGTGCTAAAACCAATTGTCAGTGGATTAAAATCAGATAATAGATACATATTAATATATGAAATTCACGGTCACAATATGTGGTGATGGCAAAAATAAGTCTGATAAGAGTTCAATATGGATTAGAGCCAGAATGAGACATAGGCTGCAGCCTAAATGGCTTTAAAATAAGACAACTACATTTATGGAGGACTGGTCTGTTAACTAAATAAATCGTAACAGATTACTGCCCAATTTAATACTCTGAACACTAGTAGCCAATCCTCTGAACACTAGTAGCCAAGATGACAAATATCAGGGGATGACTGTTGTTTTCATGCTATACTGTAACCTTTCCAGAAGCATCTGGATGGTCAATGGCTGCAAACATGGTGCTGGACTTGATAAATGCCTGATCTGATGCAGCATGAATAACCAGAACATGCAGGAAATAAGAGAAGAAAACAAGAGAATTCTACTAAATATAGCAGTACAATGACACCTTAAAGAGTTATTCAAATTATTAACTTACTGTCATCGAATACACCGGCATTAGCAAGTAATAAAGTGACAATTTTGGGATCCTTTTCAAGCTGCATAACATGTTTGCTTTCATTTGACAGAAGGGTGCACACATTAATTGCAAAGTCAACTTCATTTGGGAGTCCCGATAATAGAGAGAGCACCAATTTATTATAATCATTTGGCGAATTAAAGTCCATAGATAGCCCATAACTTTGTCGAAGGAAATCTGTTTAAAAAGGCAAAAAATGCAGTTAGGTTAGAAATGCACTTGTCAACTCTTGGAAAATTCTTTCCATAGGAATCTACAACAAATTAAATTGTTATTAATTTTAAAAAATCAAAATTTACCTGATATGCTGTGTTGCTGGTAATTATAGGAAGATGGAATTGCACCTATAGGAAGTTGCGGCTTTGGATTGCCTGGTTGTACCTCATCATCATCCTCACCAAAGTGATGCACTTTCTCGTACTTTTCTAGATAACTGAAATAAAGAGTAAGGATTTTTCACTGTAAGTAACATCATACTATATAGTTACAATGCTAAAGCTATTATAATTTTTTGTAATTTTAAAGCATTTTGAGACATATTTTAATTGAAAGCTTTTAGTCAATTACACTCAATTAACATGATCTTCTAGACTAGTATATTTGGATTATAAACACGGGCAGATGAAGAAAAATAAAATCTTCAACAGCACTTTCCATAATTATATTAAACATGGCATTCAATTTCCACTGTCCTGCAGACCTATCTTCCATTTCACACCTCCAGTTCTTAGAAACATTTTAACAACTAAGAATCCTTAGACCACCCCCCCCCCCTTACACTGCCATATAAAATCCAGATTATTCGCTTTGAACTGGATTATATGGCAGTATGGATTCATATAATCCAGTTTAAAACAGATGTGGACTATCTGCTGTAATAATCTGAGTTATATGGCAGTGTAGAAGAGGTCTTAGATAACTGAAAGCTGGGCCGAAAAGTTGATTACATCTTTTACAAAATTTGATAGCTATATGCTTAATTCAAGTGCTTCCAATCAAGGGCAAAATAATTGGCCATAAATATGAACACAATCTTCAGGTTTTCCCTCCCATGACTTCTCTATATTGTCTAAAACCAGTCCTAGATTTCACTGCATATAATTAAGACATCCAGAACTAAAACCAGTGCCCTAGTTTTAATGCAAAAAAATTCACAGAATACACTTAAGACAGTATAAAATGATGGTTAAGTTCAGAAGATAATCCAAGCCATTGTTCAGCGGCTCAAGAACACAAAACACGGTTTTGCCCACTTATCAGAGTTGCCATTATATTCAAAATGGGCAACTACAGAAATGTCTGTAAACCCAATTAAAATCATGGATGCAAATTAGAAGCTGCTGTTTATCCGTTCTTAGTATCTTATCCTGTTAGACAGAAATGTAGTTAGGGGTTAAATAAAAGAGAAAAATAAGTTATCCTTCAAAGTGCAATATTATAGAGTAGTGGTGCCCAAAATGGGACAAGCACTAGTCCATGAGCCACCAGCTGCCTAGAGAGTTTCCAACAAAGAAACAAGCAGTTGTACTCAATGGCTCAAATACACTATCAACCTCAGTCACATTAGGGCAGTGGGGGAGTTAAGTATTGGTTCTGAAAAACAGGAACAAAATGACTAATCAGACTTTCTGTGATTTTCTGTATCAATAATAAAAAAATAAAACATTAGACTGAAATTGTAAGTTCTTCACAGAAGAGGAAGCCCTATAGGATCTTTAAGTAAAACATTTGGCACGTGTAACTGAAGCTAGGTCTGCTTCTTCCAGATAGGCTGATTTTCCATATGCAACACCATGCTGGTAAAAACACTCCTCACCACAACCTCACAGATACAGATTTTTTTCATTGATCCTTTAACTTCACCCAGTTTAAGATTTTTACAGTTCCCTTGGATGAGCCTGAGAAAAATAAGAATGTATTTTTGTACCATCCATATACTGGAAACACTTTATCACACACCTTTGGATGAGATTGAGGAATTTTAAAAGTATTCCTTTATACATAATGTAGTAAAAATCATGTAGTAAAAATCCTTTACCACAAGGGAGTTAGACAGAATGATGGAGAATGAAGTTATTAATGGTTGCTAGTCATGATAGCTATTGTTGTCACCAATGCCCAGGCAGTTCAGGAGAAGCAAGAGAGTTTCCCTTTTCCCATTCCCAGTACATGACATTCAACGGCTTGATCAACCAGGGTTCTGTCCATAAATCTGACAAAAGACACTAGAACTGAACTAGATAATAAGCATTATTCAAGAACGGATGACTCAACGTTTTTCACTACTTTGCACAAAAATATAAATTAAGTAATAATTTAAATTGTCAAAAGTAGTGCAAGTATGATGATCTTTCAGTCAATACAGGCATAATCTCCTTCATAGCCCAGTTCTGGCTGATTTCAGTAACAAGTAAAGGCAAAGCTAGGCTTCAACCTTCCTTCCTCATAGTCTCCTGCTGTTCATAACAACAAGACCAGATGGCATCCTGGTCATAACAATCTCTGACACTGTGACAACTATGATATTCAAATTGGAATGGACACAATGAATTGTATTTTTAAAACACAATCTAAATTGTTCACAGTAGGACTTTAGGATTTTACCACTGATTGCCTATCTGCTCATGAAGTAGAGTTCATGTGGCTAGCAGAAAAAATGGTGATAAATCAAGCTTTACAAAAAACCTGTGGTACTTGTCCCAAGAAATAGGCCCACTGAATCAGCTGCTGAATCAACTCTAGTGTAAATCCAATTCACTCTATGGGCCTAATTAAGTTGGAACTACCAGCTGAATTTAGGTCTAAATATTATGCATGCTTATAAGATATTTTTAGCAGTATATCTGTTCTGTACACACACACACCATTCAAGTTGAAAAGGAAAATATATGAGATTATGGTGTGGCTTGGACTCTTGTAATAAACTGCCAATAACAATATTAAAGGAATCTAGTAAAAAAAACCACACAAAACTTTGATATACTTTAGATTAAACTAAGTGGGACAAATTTGAATGATGAACACTTTCAACTAGCAATAATTCAAAGACTCCCATTTCATGGTAGCTGGCTTTGGAAAACATTCTCTTTACAATACTATGTTTTTATGTTCAACATGATTATATTGAACATAACAACAACAACAACAAAAACAACAACACTTTATTTGTACCCTGTCCTATCTCCCCTGGGGGATTCAGCAACAACTTCAATGGAGCTTTACACACAAAATAAATGCAATCCCTCACAAATGCTAAAATATTATAAAATCAACAGCATAATTCAACCGAGGGCATCCAGATTGGGGAATATATAGTTTACTTGGGAACCATGGTGGCTCAGCAAAGGCTGTAATTATTGCTATGATGAAAAAAAGATAAATTGTAGATTACACCTGAGAATATTTGAAGAACCTTCTTTTCTTATATACATATATCTACTGTAAGATGCTGTGAGATTTGTTGGAGCCAATCAGAAGTGGTTTTAGAACGATCTCAAGCAACAGTCTCTCTGTTGCTAGGCCTCTTGGGCCCAGCCTAGTGAAAATGCATTCTCTAAAACAAGTGAGCAAGTCAGGGCCCTTCCAGATAGGCCCTATATCCCAGGATCTAATCCCAGGTTTTCTATTTATCCCATTTTATCTGGCAGTGCGGACTCATATAATCCAATTTAAAGCAGAAAATCTTGGATGAGATCCTGGGATATAGGGCCTATCTAGAAGGGCCCTGAGAGTGTGAGCAAGTGATCCAACCGACGGCAGCTAGGTTACTAACAGGAGCTGTGCTCAGGGAGCATACAACTCCTCTGTTGCACCAGGTCCACTAGCTGCTGGTTTGCTACCGGGCACAATTCAAAGTGCTGGCTTTAGCCTATAAAGCCCTAAATGGTTCTGGCCCAATTTACCTGTCTGAACGCATCTCCCCTTATGAACCAACTAGGACTTTAAGATCGTCTGGGGAGGCCCTGTTCTCGACTCCATCTACATCACAAATACGTTTGGAGGGGACAAGAGACAAGGCCTTCTCAGTGGTGGTCCCTCGGTCACCACTGAGTTGCCTATGGGCTGAGAGGGGCAGTATACAAATATAGTAAAGAAAGAAATAATAAGACATACTGTACTTATTTTCCCCAATTTAACTTGTTTTATCTTATGAGGAACTGTAAGTCTCACAGTTCATTGGACATAGGTAAGGGAAAATGTAGCATCATAAGACAATTGGAATAAATGCTCTTGCTTCATCTGTTAGGATTTCCAGGCTCCGAAGTAAATATCTAATAGTCACAATTTTGAAGCAATTTCGGACAGTGTCATCTTTGCATGAGATCACATATAATCAAAGCAGTCAATAAAATCTGTGTTATATTTAATTCACTTCTAAAACATGAAATCAGAGTCAGGGAAATCAGAAACTTCTCAATGTTTTTCACAAATATCCCATAGATCTTTCTCAGAATCCTCATAGTAAAAAGTTACACAGGATAATAATATTTGAATCTACTTTTTAAGATATATAAATTACACCCATTTGTGCTATAAAATAAAATTTAAAATAAACAATTATAGTTGTTATAATAACTAATCTTCAGTGAGCTGTCACAGTATTATGGAGTTTCTGCACCTTACCAATGATAATGGCAAAAATAAAATAGGCTTCATCAGCCCTCAGTGGTGCAATGGGTTAAACCCTTGTGCCGGCAGAACTGCTGACTAACAAGTTACCACAGGCCAAAATTGTCAATAATATTAAAGGTTGTAACCAACCTTTTAAATTAGGAGCAAACTATGACCAAGTAGAGTGACATTGCTTTTTCCAATGAGTTTCAACCACTCTTCCTACTGCTTTGTAAAAGCAATGAAGCGCTAATTGAAGTGTCTAACAATCTGGAAAAGTGTGCTGCAGTAGCCTAATTTTTTTATCATGGTCACTACTACCGTGTTTCCCCGAAAGACAGCGTGTTACTTTCTTTTGACCCCCAAAATCCCCACTACGGCTTACTTTCGGGGTACGGCTTACATTGGGCGACTGTACCCCGAAAGTAAAAAGAAAGTAAGACTTACTGGGGCGGCATGGCGTGGCTTCCTGGCTGGGCTCCCAGAGGGGCTCAAAAGGGGCCCGAATCCTCCTCCCTTCCTCCTCTTCCTCCTCTTCCTCCCAGCGGCGCCTTCTCCCTCTCTCGCCGGTTCCGCCCCCTCCCTTCACTGAAGGGAGAAGGGGCGGAGCCGCCGCCGGCGAGAGGGAAGAAAGCGCCGGCGGAAGTCCCGCCCGCACGGCGATTCAGGCATCTTTCCCCGCCGCCGCCCTGCTCGCCCGCGCTCCAAACACGAGCGGGGTTCCTGGCAAAGCATCCAGGCAGCGGCTAAAGCCGGCACCGGCTGCAGCCGCTGCCTGGATGCTTTGCTAGGGAGGGGGTCTCTCGGCGGCACCCTTTCCCTGGCAAAGCATCCAGGCAGCGGCTAAAGCTGGCGCCGGCTGCAGCCGCTGCCTGGATGCTTTGCGAGGGAGGGGGGTCTCTCGGCGGCACCCCTTTCCCTGGCAAAGCATCCAGGCAGCGGCTAAAGCCGGCGCCGGCTGCAGCCGCTGCCTGGGTGCTTTGCCAGGGAGGGGGGTCTCTCGGCGGCACCCCTTTCCCTGGCAAAGCATCCAGGCAGCGGCTAAAGCTGGCGCAGGCTGCAGCCGCTGCCTGCAGCCGCTGCCTGGGTGCTTTGCTGCGGCACCCCTTTCCCTGGATGCTTTGCTGCCTGGGTGGCCAGGGGGGTCTCTCGGCGGCACCCTTTCCCTGGCAAAGCATCCAGGCAGCGGCTAAAGCTGGCGCCCGGCTGCAGCCGCTGCCTGGATGCTTTGCTAGGGGGGGTCTCGGCGGCACCCCTCCCTGGCAAAGCATCCAGCCAGCGGCTAAAGCCGGGGCGCGGCTGCAGCCGCTGCCTGGGTGCTTTGCCAGGGAGGGGGTATCTCGGTGGCACCCCCTTCCCTGGCAAAGCATCCAGGCAGCGGCTAAAGCCGGCGCCGGCTGCAGCCGCTGCCTGGGTGCTTTGCTAGGGAAAGAGGTGCCGCCGAGAGACCCCCTCCCTGGCAAAGCATCCCGGCAGCCGCAGAAAGCAGCGGCTCCGCCCCTCTCCCCCTTCAGTAAAGGGAGGGGGGCGGAACGGCGAGAGGGAAGGCCGGCGGAAGTCCCGCCCCATGGCGACTCAGGCGCTTTTCCCCGCTGCCCCGCTTGTGTTTGCAGCGCGGGCGGGGGCGGCGGCGGCGAAAGCGCGCCTGATTCGCCATCGGGCGGACTTCCGCCGGCGGCTTTCCCTCGCCGGCGGCGGCTCCGCCCCTCCTCCCTTCAGGGGGGGGCGGGGGGCGGAACCGGCGAGAGGGAGAAGGCACCGCTGGGAGGAAGAGGAGGAAGAGGATGGAAGACGCCGCTGCCGCCCGCTGCCGCCCGAGGCCCGCTGCCGCCCGAGGCCCGCTGCCGCCCGAGGTACGGCTTACTTTTGGGGTACGGCTTATATAAGCCGACCCCTCTGACACCCCCGATACGGCTTACAATCGGGGATGTCTTATTTTCGGGGAAACACAGTAGTTACTGCTGACAATTTTCTGTCAATTACCCCGAGATCAATTCTTACTCTTAAAACCTGTAAGGAGGACAATATAATTCTCACATTTGTACTGCAGATGACACAGTAGGGTTGCCACCTGTCCCGTATTATACGGGACGTCCCATATTTTTGCTCTGAATTTCATGTCCCATATTTTCAGCTCCTGTCCCATGTTGACAGGACAGGGGGCAGCAGGAGGCGAGGCCAAGCGAGCAGTGAGCGCCACCGCACCGCCAGCAGCTTCTCTGCAGCGCTTGCGCTCGCCTCGCACTCACTCACAGGCACGGCAGGCAGCAGAGCAGCCCCAGCAGCGGTGCACCTGCCTGGTCACCATGCAAATAAGCATGCCTTCTCCTTCTGCAGAAGGCTGTTCCCTGACCCGACTGCAACCCTGCTACTGTATTGACCTTCTGCCCCCTTCACCCCAAACACACCTCCCTCCTCATCTTTCTCCTCTTCCGTTTACCTGGGCACTCAGAGACACCTCTCACTTGGCACGGAGCAGTGGGCCCTTGCCCACCAGAGTCAGGATTGCGTCATAGGTGGGCCTGCTCTCCCCCCCCCTGCCTCCGCAGCCGCCGCGCACCATCTTCCTCCAATCCCTGTCCACTCCGTCCTCCCAACTTCCTTCTGGGAGGAAAGGGAGAGAAAGAAACCCCTCCCCTCTTTCTTCACAATCCTCCTCTTGGCCCCTCCCTTCCCCTCTGGTGGGAGTTCTCGTGAGAGACTTCTCGCGAGAGTGGTCTTCTCCTTTTCCTCCTCCCCATCCCTCTCCCTGTGTGCGCTCTCGCGCTGGCTCTTCCGCCGCCGGCGGATCTGCCCGTTTTTCTGGATAGGGGGGGGGAGAGGAGGAGGAAGGAAGAGAGGAGGAGAATGGGAAAGCTGCTGAGCTGCATGCGTGGAATTTGGGGTGAAGGCGGTGCGCGAAAGTAAACCATATGGAATCATCGAAAGAGCAATAGGTTCCCAACCCCTGCTCTACTGTAATGCAGTCCCTGCGAACTTCTCAAAAATTGAAACTGGGCCTCTGCATATTTTTTCTGCATGTTTTGTCATACTTAATGCATTGTACTGCTATTATAAAGCTATTATAAGTATTATTAGTAGTAGTAGTACTGTATGTAGTACATACAGTACAATGCATTAGGTATTACAAAACATGCAGAAACATACTATGTACTGTTAAGAGGGTGTAAGTCAGTTTATTTAAGGAATTTAAATCATTATCTTATTCTGCTAATAAAACTATTTATACCTGTCACGATGCAGAGTCTTGGCCCAGCCCCTTAATCACACACACAGAGACGGTCATCAGCTAACTATTTATTGAAGAATAAGAAACAGGTGAAAAGGTAAATTGTCCATAAAAAGTATCAAAAAGTTCAATCCAAAAGGCAAAGAGTCCGTAAGTAAAATCCAAAGGCAAAACGTGGCAAAGGCTCCGCAAAACTATGCGGATCAAGGACTTGGTTCGTGGCAAAGAACAAGGCAAAGTTCATGAACAAACCCAAGAAACTTCTTGGCAAGGCTTGAGCCGGCAACTTGGCTCCGTGGAACTCCGCTCGCTTCACTCCTCTTAGAATAGAAGTGGCCGAGCTACTGAGGATCCGTTCCCACGGATCCTATACTTAATCCCCTTGGCGAGGCCCCGACGCTCTAGGCTTCTCCGCCAATCTGTGCTACGGGACCTAGCACTTCTCTGGCGCTCTAGGCTACGGTGCCAATCCCTCCTGCTGGACTCAATGCTCCGTCTCCTATCAAAGCTCCGTCCTTGCCTCCCAGCACCTGGCTCACTATCTTCGTGAGAGCCGAACTCCCTTTCGGCTTCCATGGCCTCATCCTCCACTGTTTCCCTGATCCTTTCCTGCGACCCGTAACCACCTGGGTTCTCATACTGATCGGAATCATCACTCTCAGGGTCAGCCTGACTTTCCCAATTTTCATAGCTGTCAGGCCATTTATCATCCCAGGCCAAGCTCTCTGTGGGAGAGGAAGGCCCAGCTAACTCACCAGCCCCTGATACTGGCCCTAATGCAAGTGGGACCCCCGGTGCTGCCCCCTGCCCCCCAGGCACGAAAGGGAACTGGGTTGCTACACTACCTAATGTTTGAATTTCAACTTTTTATAAACTGACCCTTATTTTTGTGAAAAATCCTGTATTTTTAGGTAAATGTCCCTTATTTCTTATATCAAAAAGTTGCAACCCTATGACACAGACATATATCTCTTTCTTTCTGTCACAATGCGGGTCCTGGCCCTGCCCCGTAATCACACACACACGGACAAATGTCAATTAACTATTTATTAAGCAAAAGGGGATGCAGGTGAAAAGGATAAAAAGTCCAATTAAGGAGCAATGTCAATTAGTCCAAGGCAATTAGCAATCAATGTCCATAACACAAATCCAAAAAGCAGACAATCTCTCAAAAGCAAGGTCCATAAAAACAAGGCAAGGTAATCCAAAAGCAAGGAAGTTTCTCAAGCAAACTTGGTCCGTGGAACAAGGCAAGGCAATCCAAAGTTCATGGAAGTAAACAAAGTCTCTTGGCAGTACTTGGCGAGGTGAGCTAAACTAAGGCTTCCAGGGAGCAGGAGACCACCGATGCGTCTCTCCAGCAAAGACGTGGCCGCCAAACTGAGGAACTTTCCCACCGGGTGTATAATTAAGTCCCACCCTTGTGGGTCCAACGCTTCTCCACTCCCCGTCTCCAATCTTTGCGTGTAGCCACAATATTGCTCCTACGGTCGAAGCGACTCTCGGTCTCAGCACCATCTGGCCCGTTATCATCCTGGGAACCCGGCGCTGCCTCAGCTTCCATGCCCTCCTCGGCAGCTGGCAAAAACAAGCGCTCTTGAGAACCGAAACCTCCCGGTCTCTCATATTCGCAATCCGAGCCAGAATCTGGTTGACCATCATCCGAATAAGCAGAAGGCCAGGTGTCTTTCCACTGCAAACTGTCAGTGAAGCATACCCATCGGCCCCTTCGTCTCCTCCATCCTGGTCCAAAGCAATTGGGACCCCCGGGGCAGTGCCCCACCCCCCCGGCTGGAATGGAGGCTGGGGTGCCACACTTTCCTGAGTTAGAGAGGTGGCATAAGACTGTCCCACAATGTCTGAAGGGCATGGAAATGTTGAATGAATGCAGTGATTATCTGGAAAAAAATCCCCTGCTCCAATGTCAAAAAAAGTGGATCCCCCCCCCCCCCAAAACACTATGTGTTTAGACATAGCATGTTATCAATATCAGTGTTATTTGGAAACCAAATTGTATCAATTTACACCAGAGAAGAGAATATGTGTGTTGTTCCTGTCCAATTTCAATAACATGAATGTGGTTAAGAGTGTTTTGTTTTTATATCTGGACATTATTACATACACAAATAGAGCAATTTATCTCTAACATATTCAATATTCAACTATTTAGCTATAGTGGTAAATGATATCACAGAATAAAGTCTTTATTATAAAATAATAATAAAGAATTTGATATAACTCTTTCATTTTTCTCCTTCCAAAAACAATATAAAGGATGTGTATAATAGTCAGTTATAAAGCTCCTAAATGCTCATTCCTTATAAAACAAAACTAGATTAGATAACAGTGGAAGTAGTTACCCATTTATGGTGTGGCATTAAAGATACTGTATTTTACTATCTCTGGGTTCACTTCACTGACTTATATCCCTGCATATTTATTTTCTTGTGGAACTAGAAGTATAATATTGTTGAACAGCAAATGTGGATTTCTCATTTATTGCTAATACTGTAATGCATGTATATTAATGTTTTCTTACATTAAGAGCTGTCAACAAATTATAAAACACTACTTTATTATTTGGATTCTTAAGTAATTAAAGTTAAATACATTTTCATACTTCAAAAAACTCAAGTAGAGGCCTTTTAAAATAATAAAAATAAATAAAAAAGATTCCTTGTTTAAAAAAACGCAAGTTGACATTTTGCTATGAGAAGAAAATACAATGTTAATACTTTATTTTTTATTTCTTATTACAGTGGAACAGAATGAAAATATTCTCTTAAACAAATTAATTGTGACTTCCCTACTAATAGCCCACTAATTGTAATTGGGTTGCACCAAACACTATTTAGTTGATTAACTTATATATTAATTGTTTAGACTTATCTTGCGTTACAAACAAGACTAGCAGGTAAGATTGCTTTTACATAAGTAATAAACACTATCTAATGTTTAGATATCACAACACAGTATTAATATTTTTGAGACTTTTGTATTATTTACTTGGGCTAGTAGTGATTGGACTTTATTGGCTTTTTTAATGGTCCTGGGGGCAAATGACAAACAAATACAAAAAAGAGTAGCAAAAGTAGACAGTTAAAAAAAACAAGAAGTTTATTTATTGACAATAAAAGAAAGAATATTAGATATTGTCAATTATACAAGGAAAGAGAATGGGAAAATATTAGGAATTAACTAGTAAGTATTAAAAATATTAACTACAATGAATCAACAGAGGTGATATTAAATTTACAAGAGATAAAGATTATCTAACATTTACGGTATATAGACTTTCAGTAAAGTTTATTCTAAAATTCTGAACAGTTTGTTTTTGAATCTAAAGGAAAATAACAAAACTGAACAATTACAATATTGGCTTCTGTGGAAAACACAGAGTTTACCGAACACGGGAAATGAAAAGGACATTTCAGTTATCTCTTCTTTTATGTTTAGAGAGAATATCCTTTGGACAATTCTGTGTAATACAAAAATGTTCCTCTGAGACTGCACAAAAATAAATTGTAATATTCTGGCATAATAAATATTTAATGGCCTTTTCTTGCGAGAGAAATAACTCACAAACAATATAGTTTATTATATGAAAGATAGTCTGCATGCAACTATAAGCAATGCAGATACTCTATAGCTGGAAATCACAAAACCTTGCTTTTCTTGTGGATTTTAAAATATATTTATTTTTAGAGGAACATACGTAACTAACTATATGGGACAAAGCAATGTGTGACCTCCGCTCACTCTGCAGTACCTATAAAGTGACAGCAGTACTATAAAAGGCTTTATAGTTTAACACTAAAGAAGGAAATATTATTTGATAAACACAACACAGTACAATGCAGAATTCTAGAATCTTAAGATTATAGAAATGTTTCTCATTCAACAAAAGTACCATTGCTAATTTTCCTAAATTGTAGAATGAAGTTTTTCTACACCTCTAACATGTTAATTAAGAGAATGGCTAAAACATTTTGTATCTTCAGCAAAACAAATTTTCATTTTTTATAACAGCACTGCAATAAAGACTAAATATATGCACAAATGAGTTTTTTTTAGAGTGAATGCACACTAGCATTACTGTTTTCTGTCCAATGCAAACATAACCAATCAAAATAATACTGCACCTACTTAATGTAATGTTTTAAAGTATGACAGCCATACACAGAGAGAGAGAGAGAGAGAGAGAGAGAGAGAGAGAGAGAGAGAGAGAGAGAGAGAGAGAGAGAGAAATACTACTAAGTTGAGTGCTGAGATGGAGAAATATCTTGGCTTAAATCAAGACTGTTGGGAGAAGTGTTGCATTTAGCATATGGAAGAGCAGAAGTAACTACTCTAAAATTAATCATAGAGCTGTCTTCACTATGCTCTCAACATTGTTTTGTTTGTTATACTAGGGATCAGAACTACTTGGGGAACCACAGTCTGGCTGATGTTTGAAAGTAAATTTTGATGTACCTTCTATCAAAGTTTCAGCAGTCAATTTGTTAGAATTAGTACAAACACAACTTGGACTCAAGATAACATTAGAATTTTTACTTATAACATGAACTAAAAGAGTAAAACTATATAGGTTTTAGAAATCAGCAATTTGCAGGACTCTGGTGACACTACCATCAACCCCAAACAGAAAAGCACAATATGGATCAATGGAGTACGGAAGATAAATGCTGAAACCTGTTCCCTGCCTCTCCACAAACTGGCAAAATGAAGTTTCAGATCAGACTGTGGGGTAATAAATTACAAATAGGAAGTTACTTATCAGTGTGGAGATGGTGGCGCCATAGTAGTTGGGCTTCATCCACTATGATGGGAGTTGGGCTTAGGATGATGTGATAGCCAGGGGAGGTGAGAATAATTGACATGGTACCAAGTTTCTGTCTGGAAGGCAGACCAGGGAAAACAAATTCAACCTGTGCTGGATGGAGTTACACTCTTTCTGAAGACACGGGTTCACAGTTTGGGGGTCCTCCTGAACTCGGCACTGAACCTGGAGGCCCAGGTATCAGCGATGGCTGGAAGGACCTTTGCACAATTAAAACTTGAGTGTCAACTGCGCCCATTCCTTGAGAAGCCAGATCTGGCCACGGTGGAACATGCCTAAGTGATAGTCTGGATTACTGTAACTCACTCTATTTGGGGCTGCCTCTGAAAAGTGTGAAACAAAGCAAAGGACGCTGAAGTCCCTGATACATACAAATTCAATAAATTACAATCACACCCTCAATGGGGTCTACCGTCCACGGCAATATAAACAATGAAAGTCCAACCCAGAGTCTTAAGTGGTTCGTATAACTGAAAGTTTATATATCAATCCAGTGCCTGGTGATGCAAACATCTATTAATCCGCCAATGTGGTTTGAGTTGCAGGCACAGTTCTATTATGCTGATGAATTCAGAGTTCGATTAATCAAAATAATATATCAAATGATGAACAGTTCCTCAGGAAACATACATGTCCCGTCCAGAATCCCTTAATCTCCAATCTCCCGATAATCCGGTTCACTGGGTTCTGGAACGGTGTATTCACATACATAGGATATACGCAGCCGACGAGGAATAATTAATGAGTAATTCCATCTCTCGTTTTGACTGTAGTCCAGTCTTTCTCAAGGCCCAGTATAATCCAAATTATAAGTTTTTTAAGGGTCCCCGAACGGCATACAACAATTCTATAATGCATGGGTAAATCCTGATTCAGCCGATGGGAATGTGGCAAATGGACTACAGTCGAAACTAGAGATGGAATTCCTCATCAATGCATCGATGATTGAGACTCTTGGTTCGATCTATCTGGGAAGCAATATACTGATGAACCACATGATTCAACCTCTGACTATGAAGGAGAGTGAGGAGCATAATCATTGCCTTGCAAATCATCATCCACCGAGCGGATCGACCTCGCAGGGGAATCATACCCACTGGAAGCATATAATGATCCCTGCCTGGGAGGGGGCATCGGGGGCCATGGTGGCCTACGTTAACGTGCAGTCCTGTTGGGTTGGTGATGTGGTGGCATGGAAAGGCCCTGGTGGTGTGGCAGCACTGTGGAGACCATCACCTTTCCAGGACGGTCTGCCAAAGCAGAAAAAGAACCCAGGATCACTTTGGGCTCAGCTTATCCTGGTTCAACCGGTTCAGTTCTATAGTTAGGTGGAGGTGTCAGAGGAGAAGTCCCAACCACCTCGACAAAAGCCTCAAGTTTGTTGCTCTCAGACTAGGGTGAAATGTCATCAACTCGCTCCTCCACTGAGAGAACTGGTGGATTTGACTCCAGGGCTGCCCGCTGGACCCCAGTATAGTAATCAGAGGTTCTGCATGGCGCGCCTGTGAATAGCCCCTCTTGGCAGTTTTCTCTGTAATTTTTTCCCCTCCTCGGTGTCACGGGCCTATCTCTGGGTGCCCTCAGCTTTGCAGCTCTTCTTGAGAATCAGAGGCTTTTCTGAGGAGGTAATGGCTTCCTTGGATTTGATCTTTTTCGAATGAGAGACAGCCACCTCTTCAGCCAAGTGTTTCATGGCTGCCTTTATTGACGACATAGGAAGCACTGGTTTTTCCCAAGGCTGATCCGGAGCCCGAAGTCAGAGGCCATACGCCCACCTGTTTCATCCCCTAAAGGGACTTCGAAGTCAATGTCGAGGCTGACGAGGAAGACAAGAGGGCCTGATGGTATTGTGAGGAGAGAAGCCTCGCCTCTCTATTCTTTCATGCCTGAGGCTTAAATGCCTGACAATGAATACAGTTATGGAGAGAACGCCATTCACCCAAACAGAGTAGGCACCTAGAGTGTCCATCCATGTTGGATAATTTGCCCGAACACGGCTCACACCGCTTAAACTGAGTAGTGAAGCCATCACAACGTGTGGCTGAAGCATCATACTCACAGAGCAAAGAAGTCAGAAGCTGAATCGGTAGCACAAAATACTGCCCACAAGAGGCCAATGACTTGCCACAAAAGACCAGAGTCATCACTAGCAATGGCTAACACAATCTCAAATATGATGATCCTGAAGACTAGGCTTGACAAGCAAATGTTCCTGAACTGGCTGCAGCACGGACGAAAGGAACCGAGGAGTTTCAGTGGCAACTGGGCCATATATAGCCTTGGGATGGTAGGTGGGGTTACTGCCAAAACTTTTCTGCTTAGTCATTTTAGAAGGTTCATAACAGTGCTCTGAATCAATTCACAAAGGCGAAATAGCAGGTTATTTATAATTAATTCCCTTTCTAAATATTAAAGGTATAACTAACTTGTACTGTATCTATAATGTGCAATAATGGGATAATACTGCTTCTTTTGTGGTAAAACTGTAATATCAGATAAGGTAAGGGTGTGCTCTTTAAGTCCTGCAATTCCTGGTAGGAAAAGAATTTGCTGTTTCTATTGTTTATTCTCTATTGCTCAAAATTTGTTTTTAAAGAAGCAAACACATTAAAAATTATGATCTTTCTTTTAGAAAGAGAACTCCTGATATAAGAGCAACTCACTGGTTCTGAGGCAGAACCACTTTCCTCTTTTTTTAAAAAAAAATAAATCTACATTGATTTTGGGTAGTGTTACTAGAGGAGTAGTGTGCCTGGACACATAATTCTTCCACATTCTCTTGTATTAATTTTACAGGTTTTTTTTTTAACTTCTATCGTTTATTGTATGCAAGTTTATTCTTAATGCTGCCTTAGGTTATGTAGGTATGTTCTGTAACACAGGTCAGCACATTGTAACATTCATATGATTTTAAATATGAAACTATTTTAGTTACATTTTAAAAAGTGTAAACTAATTATTTACTGAAAATTGCCTGTTTCTGTACTCGCAAGTTTTAATGTACCTAAACGTTTTGAGAGCTAATTCTTGAAGTTATTTAATGACTTATACATATAAGAAAGTGATTTTTTTTTTAAAAAAACCCACCCACAGTGTGACAGGAACACTGATAAAATGGAATAGGGTACAATTGGTCTTCCATATTCAAGCATTCATAGCTTGAAAATATTTTTAAAATGATTTTGCCATTACATATAAGGAGCATTTTACTACATCATTATATACAATAGGGCTTGAACATCTACAGATTTTGTTATCCTCAAGGGCCTGGGACCAAGTCCCAGAAGATACCAAGAAGCCATTGTATTATTGTTTGACAATAGTGGTTAGGGAAAGAAGTGATAGGGAACAAGAAAACTTTAGCATCCCATCATGATAAGAAAATGGGACATAGAGCTTTTAATTGTTACAGTCATCAACATTTATTTATTTATTTATTTCCAACATTTCTACCCCGCTCTTTTCTACCCCCGAGGGGGGACTCAGAGCAGCCTAACAAAAGGCACAATTCGATGCCAACATAATAAATACAATATAAAACCAAAAACATACAGCATTAAAACACATTAAAATACAATTAACATTAACACATACACATTCTCTTAAGTTAAAATGGGTATTTCGTCCATAACAGGAGCATTGAGCCATATCCATCAACTTGCATATCCATCAACAATACAGTCCAAAGTGCCGTATTGTGCTAATGTTCAAACGCTTGGTCCCACAGCCAAGATTTCACTTTTTTCCTGAATTTCATTTGAAGTTAATATCTCTCAGGGAAGAAGAAAGAAAATATTTGTTGTTGCCTTTAAAAATCAATTTAAAATAGTACAGAGAAGAATAAAATAAATTCCGACATCAGTTTTTCTTTCCCCAGTTTAAGGGAATATGCTTGGGTTTTTTTTTGCACAAACCAGTGTAATCCCTCCAAGAAACCACCTTAATTTTTAAAAACTGAATGCAAGTAAGATACTTAAGATAGTTTGGTTTGTAGTTTGATCCTTTATATCATTACAAATCCTCAGCACTTCCTCTTTCCCATCAGTGTGGAAAAGTAAAACATACCAGTATATTGACTGCTTAGAAAAGGCTGCTCTCTACTGGAAAAATTGCAAACTGCTACATCATCTACTTTGCAAGAGAACAATTTTTTAAGTAGACTAAATGGGAAAGAATAAAATATACATCTGATTTTCCCCTCTACCCCAATTAATATGATTCTCTCAACACAGATGTCAAGAACAGAAATGTGTTTTTTTGGATTTAATCTGTACACTAACATCATATTTTTAGCTTCTTCTGCTCACTTAAATGAATTAGCCAGATGTGATAACAGAGAGGTGAATCTTTCATCGTAAGAGCTACAACCACTCATGTTCCTTAACCCCCATTTATTATTATTTCCTGTCTATAGAAGCCAAAAATTGTAAAGGTTTTGTCCATACCTCCAAGCTGTGCTACTGCAAGCTTATTTCTGCATGTAACTTATTACCATGTTGGAAAATGCCTTTTAAATGGTTTTGAAAACGGAGTATGATTTTCCCCATATAAATAATGTTTTGAAAAAGACTATATAAAATGATTATCAAGATTGAGTTCCCAGATAAAGTCGGATTTCAACTTCCCAAATCTCAGCTCCCATTAATAGCAGTGACAGATTTTCATTTATGTAGTACAGCAACCTCTAGGGACTAAATCATGGAATTTTAACAATGTATGGTTTTTATTAGACTGTTTGACTAATTGGTAGGTATGGATATCACTTTGTTCTAGATAATTCCCTACAGCAGCATTCTCCAACTGGAATAGTCTGTGTATTTTACACAGCCCCCCAAAGTCTAACTCCTGGTCATGCTGGCTTCTGTTTATAGTTTTTTGTGATCAACAAATTGAGGTATCTAATTGGGAAAGAATATTTTACGAACAGATTTCTTGTGTACTACATCATTGTTTTAAAGTAGTAATTGTTTTTATGTTAACTGTTTTAACAATTAACTATTTAAATTATTTGCTGTAATTTTGTTTAAATTTTGTACTTATGACTATTTTTATCTTTACTTCCTATTTCTTTAGGAATATCCCCCTGGTCAATGCTCACTGACAATTTATGTCCTTGTAAATACACTTTTGGAATATTGATTGCCAATTATTAAAATAAAGTATATTTATGTGTACTAGAATTTCATCTTGAGTCAGTTTCCTATATTCATGTGTTGCACCTTTCAACCAAAACTCTTGCAGAAGAAATGAATGTGGGGTGAGTTTGCTGAATAGCAGCTCAAACCATATGCAGTCCCTCCTGCTTTCATATGGATTTTCCAACTAGCCTTGACTTCTTTGCAGTCTTCACTGTAGGACGTTTCCTAAAATTCACTTGTCCAAAGTAATAATATTGGTCACAAACTCATGTTCTATTATTGCATTTTATTCCACTACCGTGCTGATATCCCACTACAGTGTTCCCTCGCTACTTTGCGGTGCGCTTATTGCAAACTCACTGTTTCACAGATTTTTTAAAAAATAATTTAAAATATATTTCATGGTATTTCTGCTGTTTTGTGGGGTTTGCCGCTGCTCTCCAAGGCGCTTTCCCTCCTCAGTCCTCCCTCCCTCCAGCCTTGAAGGGCCTTTCCTTCACTTTATATTAAGTTTATAAAGACCTAAATAATGTATAACTACTAAAATAATGTATAAATATTAAAATAAATAGAGCATCCCTACATCGCAGTTTTTCACTCATTGCGGGAGGTCCTGGAACCTAACCCCAGCAATAAGTGAGGGAACACCGTATATCTCCCTACAGCAATCCAAAGTCTCCCCAGGCAGTACAGCCGACACACTTTTGCTGCAGTTTTGCCTTCTGAGATGAGGATTGGTATCACCCCTTCGGGGTGAGAAGGGCGGAATATAAATAAAGTGTTATTATTATTATTTATCTAGCAAGTTCCCATTCAAATTCTGAAATCATTTCCTTTGCAACCATTTTAATTACACCTAAAACTATCAACTACACTAGGTCATATTGTAACTCTTCATGTGGAATCATTTCTTTAGCATAGGGAGAAATATTTCACACATTGCAACAGCTTTTGGGAAGGATATAAGATGTATGTAGATTAGATAAATACATCAACAAGTTATATGAGCTATACCAAATTATTTGAATAGATTACTACTTTGGTTAGGTTGGCTTTAATAATCATAACTGTTCATTTGCACCAAAGTTTTTCTTAGAGGCATTTCAGGCTTTTTCAGCTTTAATAATTACATTAAAGCTTGAGAAAAAATAAAAATGTGTAGCACAGGATTCAATAGAACATATTTCTGGGCTTGATAAGAAAAAAATGCTACTACAATAATATATACAGTATATATTTCCCCCATTAACAATATTTTTATTATATTTGTTCATATATAGTGTTCCCTCACTACTCCACGGTTCGCTTTTAACGGACTCGCTATTTTGCGGTTTTCAAAAAATATTAATTTAAAATATATATCGTGGTATTTTTGCTGTTTCGCAGGTTTTTGCCACCGACACTCTCAGAGGTGCTTTTCTTCCTCAGTCTTCCTTCCCTCCAGCCTTGAAGGGCCTTTCCTTCCTTCCTTTCCTTCACTTTATTTTAAATTTATAAAGACTTAAAATAGTGTATAACTACTAAAATAATGTATAAATATTAAAATAAATTTAGTGTCCCTACGTTGCGGTTTTTTACTTATTGAGGAAGGTCCTGTAACGTAACCCTCACAATAAGTGAGCGAACACTATACTTACTTATGTATGCACCTGTCATACCAAGGGAGAGTTGTTTTTGTTTTCATTTTTATTATAATTCAGGCAAGCTTTTAACAACTGGCTAGCTGATAAGTGTGGGGCTTATTAGAAGTTGGGAGATGTTATTTCTCTAGGAACAGGGTTTTTAAAATTGTGTTTTTATTTATTGTGCAGTTCATTCTACTCTAACACTGTTATATCTAATAATATTCTTTTATTAATAACAAGTATAATATCAGGTGCCTAGCAAAGAAAAAAGCTTCTAATAATTAGTCTATATTTTAAATTACTGCAGGCATACAATAACAGTAAATTGTTGTTTTATTTTAAGCATATTCACTATATATGTGTGTGAATACACATACACATATGTAAAGTATCAGATTCGTCTCTGTTTTGGTATTCCAAAATCCAAAAAATCTGAAATCTGTTTTCTATTCCTATCATCTGTGGCTTTAAATTCTCCTTAAATCTGCCCAGTGTTCTTTTTCCCTCACTTTTTCCACTACAAACCTAAATCCACAGAGCTTGGTGAGATTTTCCTTACTGAAGTTCTCAAGGGTAAAATATATTTTATAAGTGTCAAATAAAAGCTAAATAGAAAGCAGTTACAGTATCACATATTGATACAGAAAAAATCATTCATTCATTCATATATGGTTCCTCAACATTGTAATTGCAATGTTTTTTGTTCTATAAAAATCAAAGATATGAAGTATAAACCTTGGCATATTTATTCAGAAGAAAATTCCACTGTGATTAAAGGGGCTGAGTCACAAGTAAGCATGTATGGCACTGTAACCTTAAAGATATACTTTAATGTCAATAAATGTCTTTAAAAAATCATGTTTTTACAACTGTCCTTTCCTTTATTTCTGTTACTGTATCCAGATCAATAAGGTTAAAGATTATGGTAAATTTCAGGAGATACTTGACCTAGACAGTGTAGTATAGTTAATATTGAAGCAGTAGTCTTTAACATATGTTTTTCTGAAATTAGTGATATTGCAACTAAAACATGAGTGTATGGTTGTCATATACATTGTTACAGAAATTACAGGTAGGAACTCAAAGTGCTTCAGGATTATTCCTTGCATTCTCACATAAAGGTATATTACATTATTTGATAAGACCTACCTCTTTCGCCAGGCTTTTGGCCTGTAGGTCTTGCCCCTGTGTAGCCCTCATGGTTTTAATTGTTATCTGTGGTGGTGTGTTGCTTCACAGATTCTTAATTATTGTATTGTTTTATATGCTAATCTGTTGTTGTTTTTAACCATTGTTGTTGTTTTTATTGTGCCTTACATGGCTCTTGTGAGCCGCCCCGAGCCCTCCTAGGAGTGGCGGCATAGAAGCATGAGTAATAAATAAATAAATAAAATAAATAACATATACATTTCATCCTTAGAAAAAGGCAAAAACATGTTTCTTAAAATAATACAGATGGTTAATAATGGTCAATTCTATGTACTGTATGAAATCCATTTTCTTGCTTTCTCTACAGAAACATTTGGCATCTCTAACCACATATTCCTGACTCAGAGTAAGAAATACTTTACTTCTAAAATACCCAGACTCCAGATTTCAATAGATTCCTGGAAAGATTATTTTTCAAATCAATTGTAGAATGAAATTTAAAATATATTAACAAAGCATCAGACATACTCATAAATACACAAAATTGTCAATTGTAAAGCACTTCCCAAGGTACGGGCGCAGCTAGCGCACAAGTTTTAACTGTACAAATGCTCCCCTGGTCACTGCGGAGACCTGGGGTTCCAGGCTCAGTGATGAATCCAGGATCACACCCAGGCTGCGAACCTGCGTCTTCAGGAGGAGTGTAACCCTATGCCCTGTTCGGCCTTACGACTGACCAGGAGTACCTCTGTCTTGTCTGGATTAAATTTCAATTTGTTCACCCTCATTCAGACTGTCACAGTGGCCAAGCACCAGTTCAGGACTTGAACAGCCTCCTTAGTAGCAGGTGGGAAGGAATGACAAAGTTGGACGTCAGCGGACAGATAACACCGCACCCCGAAACTCTGGATGATCTCCTCCAGCGGCTTCATGTAGAAGTTAAACAACATAGGGGATAGTATAGAACCCTGATGAACCCCGCAAGAAAATGGTTGTGGGGTAGAACAGGTGTTCCCCAATAACACCTTCTGGGTATGACCCTTTAGAAAGGACCAAAGCCACTGTAAAACAGTACCTCCAAGGCCAATTCCTGAAAGGTGACTCAGAAGGATACCGTGGTTGACAATATCGAAGGCCGCTGAGAGGTCCATCAGAACCAACAGGGACACACACACCCTGTCTAGTTCCCGGCATAGATAATCAACTAAGGCGACCAAAGCTGTCTCAGTTCCATGTCCTGGCCTAATGCCAGACTGCGCCGGATCCAGATAATCTGTGTATTCCAAGAATATCTGCAGTTGAGAGGCCACCACACATTCCAGGACTTTGCCCAAAAAGGGGAGATTGGAAACAGGCCGATAGTTGTCCAATTGAGAGGGGTCCAGTGATGGTTTTTTCAACAGTGGTTTTATTACAGCTTGTTTTAAGCTGGCTGGAATATTGCCTTCCCGAAAGGAGGCATTAACCACCACCTTTACCCACTCGGCCAATTCCCCTCTGGCTTCTTTCAGGTCAGCTTATACTCGAGTATATACGGTACATGAAGACATGATAAACTAAACTTTACTGAACATGTGAACAATCTCAAGATTGAACCCATGTTATTTAACGTTATTTTGCAATGCCTTTCCAGACTTTGGGTAATTCTACCTATGCTAACTCAGAAAGAAATGCGGTGAGACTTTTTGTTTTGTTACCTCCCTGCTTACTAGGGACTCTGGAGGTTTTCATGGCTAAGCAATGATTCAAACCCTGATCATCCAGAGTCATAGCACAACACACATATTACTATACAACACTAGACTTCAACAAGAAGCTACATACAAACGAAATAAAATATGAGCCACACTGCCATAGCTCAGTGGTTCTCAAACTGTGCTCCTCCAGATGTTTGGACTTCAGCTCCCACAATTCCTAACAGATGGTAAATTTGCTGGGATTTCTGAAAGTTATTTTAAAACTAGAATTCTGTTTTTAAAATATGTATCTTAGCAGATGGGCATCATGACTAACATAACAAAAATCATTTTCTATATTACAAAATCATGCAACAGAAAGAATTTTTTGTTTGGCTGTTACTAAATATGTAAATGCTTTATGCCCCAAACCTATTACTAAAAGATGTGATAGTAATTGGAGGAATTTTGTCTTTTGTAATATGAAATATTTCCTGATTCTACCCTTCCAGCAATCAATTTGACAAAAAATTGACAACATTTGAAATTTCATGGACAGAAAAAACATATTGTACAGACTAATGATCAGGCCAAGTTGAATTTTGTCATTGCACAATGTCTGCCTTCTCAAGAGGGCTGAGAAAACATGATCCCTGTGCAATGGTTTTGAAGCATAGCATGCTTCTCTCTGTTCCTCAGTACCCTATTGTAATACTGTGGTTGTATATTATTCCAGTAATATACCTGTCATCATAACAGGTATGTGTTATAAGGTGAAATGCAGAAGCTTGGTCTGATTATTTGCATTTTAATATGCATGGATAATAATGTTTTTCTGCATTTATTTTTCAAAAAATAAATTTTGAAAATTTTGGGTTGTTGTGAAAACGATTGATGATAAAGCTTCAGTGGAGAAACCTTTTCCCAATGACAACTCTTCCAGAAGTGAATTTCCCTTCCTAGGGTAATATTTCCTTTCACTTCCTGTTGTCTCACCCCTGTTCTTAACTATGAGTCAGATGTAAGTTGCATGACTGTAACTTGGGGACTGCTTGTATTGAAAGTATTCAAAATATTGTTAAATATAATGCCAAACAAGTTCTGCTGAGAGGGAACCACCATACCTTCTGCAAAGGAAAATGCTGGCCCATCTGACAATATGCAAGAACAAATTCATAGGCATATATTTAGAATTCCTAACTTTTGTTTTGTTTTTAAACAAAACAATGCTTAAATCCTATGGCACAACTAGATGGGACATCATATCAATTGTTAACTGAATGAAAGGACACGAATCGGGGATAAGGAATGAATGAGTGTTTACAATAAAAGATCATAAAAGTGGGATTTCCCCAATTGTCCTATAGTGCATTTTGTTAATAAATTGAGGCTAGTACAGAAGTATAGTCAACTTTCTTTCCTAAACAACCCAGATATATAGCTAGCTATTGACTTAGATATGGCAGTGATTTTCAGATATAGCAGGAAGCATGTAAAGTCAACTGAAATTATGTTTCTATCTGAACATGATGCAACACATAGCAAACATGACATGATCATAGTTCACAAAACTAAAGAAATCAGCTTATCTGATTTCATTTTTCAGAAATCTGACATAATATGCATGCAAAATAATCTGTCTAAATCGGCCACATAAAATGCTATACTGATTAAAAGAAAGCATGTAGAAATGTGGATCCATGTTCTTAAAGAGTGATGTTTGCTTTTAATTTAAAAAATATGTGAGAGACAAACATGTTTTTGGTTATCCACATCAGTAATTATCAGAGCACTCTTCCTCAAAAGTGACAGATTATTGTGTGGTACATCATCCTTTTAGCACTTGAACTGCTTTTAAAATCTTTTCATCCAACCAGTTTTTGAAACAACTGCAGTCACATGATCTTACTTGATATGAGTTTGATAAAAGTCTCACTATGTTGCGTCATATTCTAATACAATATTACAACACACGTGCAACACCAGATGCTTAAAAAATGAAATGCTGACTGCATATCATTATATACATGCTATGAATCTATTACTCTTACAAGAAAGCCTACAACAGATGTGAAAAAACAAGCTATGCTACTGTAGTGTATTAAGTGAAAGAGCACTAACCAATTCACATTCAGTGGTGTGAATGTCATATTAATATTATCACATTATAACTGAAAATTATAAAAACACAACCAGATGATCAAAAGAACAATCCAAAGAAGCTGAATGGATAATGTAATGACAAATTAGATTCAAATTCTAAGGTGATGCACACTGATTTTTTTCAAACCACTCACTTTTCTAGGAAAAAGATCTAGTGTGGCCTACAAACTTCAGCACACGATTCAGTATATGTGTTATAAGAATTCTTTCATATAACATGTAATATATTTACTGGTAGAGTTATCTCCAAGGGGGTAGGGAGAAGGCTGTACAAATTCAGAGCACAGGTCTATCAATGGTTCTTTGCCACAACAGAGGCAATATTTCCCTGAATGCTGAGACTGAGAGGAGAGACAACAGAGGAGTTGATTGTTTTCATATTCTGAGCTATTACTGTCCCTTCACAATTTCTTCTACGATGAATACTCAGTTGCCACAGCAAGGAATACAGCAGCTTTCTATTATGTGAGTCTGTCTCTTACTGTACAAGAGCATTCTGTGCACAATCCAGGGCCGACTTATGGTTAAAGGTATGATAAAGTTAAACAGATTCAGTATCATTTATTTGAGGTGAAGGTAAGCAAGATGACTGATTAAGGTTTTATCAACTTTTTCTTCTGACTTCATGTTTCTCCAACTGATGAGAAACTACAAGCCAACCTTGAGAAGGGCAAACCTATTTAAGAGAAGGGCAACAGACTAATTTGACCCCAGAGTATATAGTTCAGTACTTCGGCATCTTTCTTTTCTCTTAGAGAATCAGTCTGCTCTTCCCTTCAAACTGCTGTTGCCTTAGTGGTATCCAGAACAGAGGAAGGATCTAGAAATTCCCAACTCTTTGCTTCAGGAGAAAGACTGGTAAAAAAAGATTAGAGCAGAGAGAACTCTGCTGCTGCCAATAAGCTCTGGAAAGCGATTTCTTTCATACATTTCCCCACTCCTGCAGCTCCTGATTCTTCCATGGCTTTTTGTGAGGCCTGCAAACCTTCTGCCCTTCTTGATAGTCTTCTCTCCTTTTTGCCAGACTTCCTGATCCTCTTCCTACTTTGTGTCTAAAGGCTCTCCTTGAGTTTCTCTTTCATTGTCTCCTTCCTCTTCCCCAATACTGTCTCCAGTTCTTCAGCCACAACTCCTTTCTTTCTCCCCCTTTAAAGTAGCTTGTTGTTTATTTAACACCCGATTCAGTCCCTTCTACAGGTGCTGTGGCTGCTGCACTTTAGTCAGGTGCCTGGGATATGAAACTCCCACCTGTGACTTGATAGACAGAACATTCTATCTGCTGTTTTCTGTGGCTGATCTCTTCTTTGGCATAGTTGGCCATAGTATACTAAGAATTCTGGTGCGCTTGACCCCCTACTCCATCTCTATTGTGGGCTTTCAAAATAAATTTGGCTGATCACAGTAAGTAAGAAACGGTTATCTAAAAAGGAAGACACCAGACCCTTGTCTAATCCAATACTCCTCTTCTTATGCACACAAGTGCTTGGGGAAGTCTACTTTGATAAACAGTCTAAAATATCTGAAAGTTAGTTTTTGCCTAAATATACGGAAACACTTTGAATGCTTAAGAACACTGAAGCACTTTGATTTGTCCATTATGCTCAATAACTGAAAGTGTACCACTAAACTAAACTGGATTTTTTTAGCTCGATGTATAGCTTAAAGCAGTGTTTCCCAACCTTTTTTGAGCTGCGGCACACTTTTAACATTAAAAAAATCCGGGGGCACACCACCAACCAAAATGACACAAAATGACACTCTAACACAGTAAAGAACGGCTGGGGGATGGTGGCCTGCTGGGAGCAGTTGCTGGGAGTGCCGAAGCCGGGGGAGGGGGAGGAGCCAGGCCATGCCATGCCCCACCCCCTCCCCCCGGCTTCAGTTCTCCCACAGCTTCGCCAGCCTTGAGTGGGCAGTGCCAAGCCAGCATTGTGCTGGCTCTGCCACTGCTGGCTTGGCACTGCCCCCTCAAGGCTGGCAAAGCTGTGTGAGCGCTGAAGCCGGGGGGGGGGGGATGCCCTGCCCCCTCCCCCAGCTTCAGCTCTCCCACAGAGGAGCATGAGCGGTGGATGGGCTTCAGTGGGCAGGGCTCCTCCTCCGCGCAGCTTCAGCGAGAGAGGGGCGAGAGTCATGGTGGGAGTCATGGCGGATTGGAGGCTGGCTGGGGAAATGGCCGAAGGAGGCGGCGCCCCGGCCCCTTCTTCTTTTTCTTTGCTGCCGCCCGGCCCTTCCTCCTCCCCCCCCCAAGCAGCAGGAGTTCAGCAGGAGGAGAGGGGGAGGGGGCAGAGAGCTTTTCTCGCGGCACACCTGATGATCGCTCGTGGCACACCTGATGATCGCTCACGGCACACTAATGTGCCACGGCACACTGGTTGAGAAACACTGGCTTAAAGATTTACTCATCAGTTCCTTAAACTCTTGGTAATGAACAGCTTGAGCAGTCAATAAACATACAAAATCATACTTAAAACAAAAGCACATAATGCTTACTGCAAGACTATGTTAATATCTGGAGACAAACAGACTGTATTATGGGAAATGTCAGTCAAAACATCTCACTCCCACTACCTATGTTTTGTTTTCCTAAAAGCTCAACAGGTATTACAATCTTAAGTGGTTCTGGCAGAAGACTTTGGAAAACCTCAAGTCAATATAGTACATGTTAATTTTCCAACTTAATTCCCGCAAAAATAAGTAGTAGTGTCCTGTAATGTTACTGCATTCTTTCCTCACATAACTTTTCACTAATATTATATAAAATTTGAAATTATTAAAAGGAAATAAATAGATTGTGCTCGCTCAAGAAAGACAGAGATGACAACTGGAGGGATAGTGGGAGAGAGAAGGTTCCCAACAATTGTCTTTCCCTTTTTGAGAAGTCTCTTCCACAACAACTTGTCTCAATAGTAAAAGTGAGCTGGTATCCAGGGCATCTAGATTGAAAGAAACGGAAAGTGGAGGGTGGATTTGCATACTTCCCTGTACTTCTGTTCATCCAAGACTTTTCCCATTGAGGAGTTGGAGGAAAGTATACAAGAACAACCCTTTTGAGGGTGCCATATTTGAATGCACTATTTTACAGCAAGAATAAGCTGCCCCTGCTTTATGCAATTTTCCAACTTGCCAAATGATGTAGCTACACAAGAAATAAGTTTCATGCAGAACAGATAAAATGATGTTGGCGTTAAAAGAAAAAAACCCCTCAGGAAATGTATGTGATAGTCTGGTTTTTTTGTTTGTTTGTTTTTTGGCAAAATGACTTTGCCAAAATTGGTTGTGCATTAAATTTGAATCATACAGTAATCTTAATGCTAAGCCAAAACAAAAGGGAAAGGCATTTCAGATGCTGACCATGGAGCTCCTCTTTGAGGGACATCCTCTCAAATTAAATGGCCAAGGCTCAATGCTATGCAATCCAGGAGTTTGTAGTTTGTTGAGGCATCAGCATTCTTTGGTAGAGAAGGCTCAAAACCTTGTTAAACTATAGCCCCCATGACTCCATAGTATTGAACCAAGGCAATTAAAGTGAATTCATTCTACAGCATAGATGCACTTCAAGGTTTTCTTGCTGGAAACGTTGATGTTCGAACACAATCTATATATATAAAGGAAGACTTGTCATCGAACGACTGCCAGAGGCAGAGAAACCTTCCAAGGCAGACAAACCAAACTTGGCAACAAAAATAGGCCTCAGGCAAGGAAGGTTTTTAGCAAAGAAACTCCCCCCCCCCCAAACCTAGAAGGCCCCCAAAACAACGATAAAAAAACTACATTTCCCAGCATCCTCTGCGGCCACCAGCGAAACCCATTGGCCAACATCGGCTCACACAAAATGCAGGGAGGTTGAGTTAACATAGTAACGGTGGCCGAAGCCAGCCAAGGCTAGATTAGAATGCTGAGTGATTTGAGTTTAGTCAGTTGGTGTTTGTGGGTTAAACTGTCAAGGCCAAGCAAATAGGGCACCAGGGACACAGGCACCACTGACAAACACATACCGCAGGAATAACACAAACTTGCAAAACCCACAAAAAAAAACCCTGCAACACAAAAACCCACCCCAAACAAAATACACAACAAACACCACTGGCAAAAGCAACACCACCTCCACATCACAACCAGCACACAGCCAGACTGAGATAACTATGTCACCACAACACACACAAAATACACCCCACAAATACCTGACAACTTCCCCAACACAAAACCCAGGACTGCACTCACTACTCACCACCACACACACCTCCAAATACACACACGCCCCAGGCACAATACTCCAGCAATTCCTACCCACACAACACAACACAACTTCCTATCACAACCCATCCCCCCAACCTTACGGGACCCCGCACACACAACACCTACCACCACCACAAACAAAAACCAACTCCACCTATACTCCAACCACAACACAACACTGCACTGATACTCTACAAACACACACAAACACCCAAAACACCCCACCCACACAAGCATTCCACAACATACTACCACCCACAATGCCACCACACACCAACTCACCAAAAAAGTAATACCTACACACAACACAATACGCACATAACACAACCTTGCGTCTACTGCTCAACCCATTTGTATGCCATTCCTTCCTTCCACACAGGCATAAGCTGACCCAAAAGACAAGCCATGCCTCCTAAAAAGAACAGCATCGGACGACACACTCGCAACGCTACATACATCAAACAAAAAAGGGCAGAACAAACGCAAGAACAGAAAGACACACCGACAACTCCACAGGACTTCAACATCCCACCCACCAGAACAACCCACAACGACACAGCCATGACCCCACCAGGACCATAAGTAACATCAATTCCAACCCTTACATACTCAGACTTTCTCGCATCTCCTAAATAGGGCACAGCAACGCGTGCCGGGTACAGCTAGTTGTTTATAATGAAGGAATTTTAAGCAGGCTGCAATAGTACTTTACACATTTTTTTGGGCCAAATTACAAAGAGCACACTTTTTCCTGCTGCACATTACATTCACCTGAAAATACTTTTTCAGAGGTTTGAAAGTTGAAATGTGCATTAGATTAAATGGCACATTAGACTCAAGTAAATATGTGTGTGTGTGTGTGTACATATACACTACACACATAGGTGAGCATTTAGCAAACTTGAACCCCAGCCCAATTACTATATCACATTTTATTCATCTGCTATATACTGATTAGAGAGGCTGGCAGAGCATGGAGAGAACACTAGTTCCCTCCATTGTTAGCTCCACTCATAAGCAAAAAACAGGCTAATTAATAAATAAACCTTCAGGTTAGAAATTTAGCGCACTAATAGTGAAGCTTTTCCTATCTCCTTTGACAGATTGATGGGTTTATATGCTAGATACAGAATAAGTAGCTTTGCTTTCTTGCACATTGCAGGAGGAATATAGCACTCTGTTCTTGCTTTACTAGTGATTTTTTATGTAATTGTGCTTTCCTTCCTGGAATGGAAGTTTAGTAAGTTCATGATGGAAGAACAGATCCTTCTTTAGTATTGCTGTGCTGACCAAAGAGGGACAAAAAGATCTATCCCTTGTTTCCACATCCCTTCATTCATGCAGATGGAATCTTATGGACCACAGTTTCTAATTGCTAGCATGGCCAGGTGATTAAAAACTGCACTGAACCTATCAGATCCAGATTTTTCCTCTAACACTTGTAAGTTTGGTTTGCAAATTTGATGAAAAAACAAAGGCCGGTTTGACGCAGATAATGGCGTTAATCAAATGTAAGTATAAAGTTGCTGACAATGTGTCCAATTAATATTCTCCTCCATTTCTTTGTACAAGGAAAGACAATATATTAACGTTCTGACCATGGGTCAACAGCAAATCAGAATTTCTGATGTACAGAAAAATGGTAAAATAATTCAAAATTTTACAAAAGCAATAGAGTTGGGCCTTGCAGCAGTCATACTTTTTTCTACTCTTCTGGCATACTGACACACATTAAAATAAGAATAATGCACTATTGTTCTGTCACATATTTTGCCATAATTTTGTGTGGAAAGACTAAATTTTAACTATTCGAAAAAGAAACTTCTTGCTAGTTCAGACTGTCACGTAACATGCTCAAAATTTCCTCTCAAACAACATAATTTTAAAAGAGCCATCAGCAGAGCATTAAAGATCAGTGCTATATTACGCTATGACAACAATGGATCCCACCCTGTTCTTTAAAACAGTGACTCTCAATTTCGTGAACTTACTTACATATTTATATCCTACCAAACTTGCTGTCAAATAATTTAGATTTTATCATGGTAAAATAGAAAAAATATTTTTTCATGAAATGCAATATATCAACAGTCATTATTTATTTATTTACTGTATTTGTATACTGCCCCTCAGCCTTCCAGCGACTTGACAGTCATGTTCTTATTACATTTACAATGTATGGTATGCTTTAAAGACCAGCAAAAATGTTGCTTTGAATAACCACAGATTAACATTTTTTCCCGATCATTAATACAAATTATAACTATGTTGTCAAATATAAATTTAACTGCAACAGTCAATATAAAACCCAATGATAATGGTGGGTCACAGGAAAGAGGCAGTATAGGAATGCAAATTCTAGCCAATTGTTATGAAAATCTCCTGGCCTGAGAACCACAATTGAGAACCACTGTTTTAAGATAAAAAGAAGTAAAGGGCATTCTTTTCAAATTTGCAAATAACACCAAATTAGGAGGGATAATTCTCAAACTTTCTGAAGCAAAAGCTTCTTGTGGAGCCTTAAGAAATGTGTGTGTGTGTGTGTTCTACATATCTATCTATCTCAGGCATGGGCAAACTTTTGGACATATTGCATTTTAAAATTTGACACACATGCCAGGCCTTTGGCAGATGGATTGAGAGTGTCTGTGTGAACTGGGGGGAAAATGAACAAATTCCTATGCTCACTGCACTTATCTCTTTTGGAATGCGAAAGAAAGTTTACAATGGAGAACAATTTTAAACAACATAAACTTGACACTATTTCAGTGGAAGTCCTCTGGACCCATCCAATCCAACTCCCTTCTCCATGCAGGTGGCCATCCAGCCTCTAGACTACTACTACTACTACTACTAACAATAATAATAATAGGGGAGGAGAGAAGTGCGGAGACCCTCAGGATGCTTCGCAGGACCCTAAGGGCTCCCTTTGAGAACCGCTACCCTACAGGACAGCATCAGAATTCAAAATTATCTTAAAACATTAGCGAGGAGGACCAAAATTAAACAAAATGAATGCCAAGAAGAAGAAATGTGAGTTATTAGACTTAGGTAAAAAAAATGATATACATAAATAAAGGATAGGTGACACATGGCTTGAAAACAGTACATGTAAAAGAAATGTAAATTGTCTTAGCATATCACAAGATTAGCATAAGAGAATAGTGTGGGTTCAGCGGCTTTAAAAAGACATTATATATCTAATCAATAAGAATATAATTTCTAGATTGAGCGAAGGAATTGTACTACTCTATTCTGCTCTGGAACACTGTCTCCAGTTCTGGGCACCGCAATCTGAAGGATATTGACAAGTAGAATGTGTCCAGAGGAGACAACCAAAATGGTTAAAAGATCTGGAAGCTATGCTTAATAAGAAACCAGAACTGCTTATGTTCAGCCTGGAGAATAGAAGGTTAAGAGTTGATATGAATGTGATATTTAAATATTTGAAAAGTTGCCATTCTGAAGACAGAGCAAGCCAGTTTTCTGATGCTCCAGAGACAAGGACATGGAATAATAGATTCAAACTGTAAGAAAAGGAATTCCACCTAAACATTAGAAAGAACATCCTGACATTAAGATTTGTTCAACAATGGACTATGTAGTCTCAGAGTATAGTGGAGTCTCCATCTCCTTCTCTGGAAATTTTTTAAATGATGGATAGCCATGTGTCTTGAGAGCTTTGACCGTGTTCCATCATAGCAGCCGTTTGGCTGCTTTATGATTCTATAATTCTAGAATTAAGGGGTGCAGAAGAATTAAAAGGAATGGAACAGTATCATTAGAACTCAGTGGTTTTTATTTTTGCATGAGCTTTTGTGAATATTAATTCAGGTTAATGATTTTTTTAAAGTGCTAAAGCTGCTATTATGGTACATTCCTTTCCCCCTCTCCCTGTCTACTTCCCTTTTATCCTGCAAGAGGCTAACCTAGCTACCTTTTTGAAAACTGCTTTAAAAGACAACCAAAGTAATACAAAAATAATGGGGGTAGGGACACAACATTTCAACAAGAGACACAAGGTAAATTTCAATTATTTGCAACACTTCTAGCCTACTTCTTAGGGATAACTAGTAACAGTATCATACAGCAAAACACAAAATCCACAAAAGAGCAATATGATCTCTGGGCTCACTGAGGATACATTCCAAAACATACACATCCCACTGTAGATACCTGAGACCATATATAATTGTGAAGCCTATATTTTCATTTTACTTGGGCCAGAAGCATACAGTACATCCGAATAGCACTGGAGGACCTAGAGGGGCCCACAAAATGTCCAGGAGGGAATTTTTTGGAGAGTGGATACTGGGTAGGTGAAATTGTGCATATTAAGTCCATGGATAAAGGGATTGTGCTGTACCTTTTATCGACCAAGCATAATGCAAAAAAATATCATGCAAGTTTTCAAAGCTTCACTAACTTTCTCATCAGAAAATATGTTTAAAATCATATGGAAGAAGAAAAGTGATGATGTTCGACTTGGAGAGCATTTCTGAGTTAAGATGATTTAAGGCAGGCAAACCCAGGCCTGTGGACCAGACTAATCCCCTAAGACTCTTCCCTCCAGCCCTCGTCTGCCTCAGCCCTCTTCTCAGCATGCAAACACAGTGGCCCGCCTCATCCCCAGGCTGAGAGGGGGGACAAGGCAGAGACACGTGACTGCGACATGTCTCCTCCTCCTCGCAGCTTGGGAATGCGTCAGGCCACCACATCCCCAGACTGAGAAGAAAGCCAGGGGGAAAACAAGCTGCTGGTAAGAGCTCTCTGTATCCCCAGGCTGAGAGGACCCTCCCTCCAGCCATCAGCTACCCCCCTCATGCCAACCACCACCATGTGCCAACTGTCCTTGACCCCCCCCTCCCACTCCCCTCCCTGTCCTGGCCTGCAATGCAGCAAAATATAAGTTTGCCCATGCTTTGTTTAGGGGATATCAATGCAGGAAAAGTATCAGTTCTGCTAACAACTGTGAAGGGCTACTCTCAAATACATCTTGTATATGCAATTCAGTTTCCTCCCATGATTCCATTCACTTTCCTTTTCTAACACAGCTATTACCCTTACAACTGATATCTCTAGACAGACAAGTAGAATGTATTATTGTAGCAGCAAGCTCATATCAAAATTTGAAGGACTATGGCACTTTCTATGAAAACGCTGAAAAGAGAGTGTATACATTTACAAAACACTGCTCTCCACTTCTGTCGTTAGAAATAATGGGAACATGAAGCAGTGAGCGATGAAAAGTTGGAAATATTAAAAACAACATGGGAAGGGTGCTGAAAGTACTAGTTAGAAAAAAGGAATAGTGAAACAGTTTGCTATTTTGATGCTTCTCCTGAAGCTAGAGCACTTCATCCTGAAAAAGTGAAAAACAGTATAGTTGGTAAATATAATTAACTTTCCCCACTCTAAAGTACTGACTGAAGATTCTTCACATGTAAGAATACGCATAACAGAAAATCACTATGTGGAACAAATGTCATTGTCAACTGTTGCTTACCATACATTAGACATATGAATATGAGAATGTTAACTGTACGTCACATAATAACAAACAAGTTAATTAAAAATATAGTGATAAATACACAAATTGATTGCAGTTCTACAGTTTACTATTATGTTTATAATATTATCAGTACTGAATGATTCATCCCAAAACATACATATGAGATTATTTCCAACAAAAGTTTTCCAGACATTTAAAGTCAAAAAGAGGAATCAACTAACACAGATTTAACTTTCCTTTAATCCCTTTGGTCTAGATAGACATGACCTTGATGTTGTCCTTGCTTCTCAGTGCTAATTTTGCCTTCCATATCTTCTTTGAAAGTTTCTTTGCCTATCACTGCCTCTCAGACATAAACTATGGACATAACTATCCATTCCACTTTCAACACAATATACTACAGGAATAATGCTCCAGGACAATTTCCTGAAAAAAGACAAACCTCATAGACTATACAACTATGTATATCACTAAATACCCAGGAAACACTTCCTAGCCACTGCATATAAATATATATGCTTAAGTCTTTCCATACATTCATCTGAAACTGTGAAAACCTAGATAGCATTTATCTTCATTTGGAAATACCTCATTATTCGATTGTGGACGGATTTTCCAAATCCAAGCTCTTGAATTGTTGAAAATTGTGGGGTGACAAATGTAAAAATGTATAGCATAAAACTAAAATAAGTCAAGACACTTTATTCACTTCACTGTTTTATTCAATACATAGATAATACATGAGGCCTCTCCATTGGCGCCCCTTGTCGTGGGGGAGAGGCTTGCATACCCTAAAGAAGTTGTGAGCTATGCTGGCGGTGGCATAAGAGTCGCTGGTAGGGCCTCCCATGCCAGACAGGTCACAACTGAAGGCTCTTACAAAAAGTGTCAATGGGCAAGATGAGCTCTCTAGCCTTTTGGCAACCATCCTAAGAGAAGGAAAACTCTAAATTCAAACCCGGTGCTCATCTAACCCTGTAAGATCAACCATCCAGAGAAAGAAACTTAAATCAAACCTACGACCTGAGGACCTCGCTGCCACCATCCAAGCTTGCTAAGCCTCGGCAGACGAACCTTTCGTTTAAAGGGTGAGGCCAGTTCTGTGCACACTGCGCTCCACCAGAAAAATCCATTGCACGGGCTCGAAGGACACATCCAAATTTCCAACGCACTTGTAAAAAGCATGGGATGAGTCCTTCCTAAGAATCTTCATTCGCGAAGTAATGCCAGAGAGAATACATGAGATGCCATGATTTCCCATCTTTAAAAGTGCTACTACACACAAAGAAGAAATGGCAACATTAATTTGGGAGATAGACAGTACTTATGCTCTTTTTTGGTGCTGAAGTAATATATGTACTTAGGTTCATCATTATTACCTGTATCCCACAGGATTAGGCTTCTTCCTAGTGCAATGGCTTTAAACACTATGATAGTAGATCTCCGTACCCAATAAAGAGAACAGGATCTGAACATTTGAGTAGATCTCAACATGATGTCAAATCACAGAAGCTATATAAGAACCATTTGGAAAAGAAATACCACCATATGAAATGCAGCAAATTTCTGCAATTTCAAAAAACTGTTGCTAAATCAGATGTAGTAGAACCAGGGGAGGAGGAGAGAATAATATCTGTACCCTTCTTTCTTGCCAAGTGAGGGAGTTGCAACAGAGCAAGGTGAGGAAGAAACCAGATACTGTTTTCATTTTCTTGAACAATCAGAGCTGTTCTAAAAGCAAATGAAAGCAAGGGCAAGAAGGAATTCAGCTGGACAAGCTGATGTGAAGCTTTCACTAGCTTACCACTAAAGTGTCTTATAACTAACACTTCCTAGTTATAACCACGAGCTATGAACTGGCTGCAGAATTAACTGAATCCAACAATATACCTCCTATAAATATGCAAAAAGGGAATAGTTAAGGGAGGAAGGAAGTATCACTCATGGTGAAATAATCAGCTGCCACAGAATGAAGTCCCATTGTACCTGGCAGTACATTAGGCCCTAATAAGAAACCACATGCAAGGAATGTGGAAAAATTGGAAATGCTGAGATCACACCTGATGTCACCAACAGCTGTGGTCCTATATAGTCACCTGGCAGAAAACTGAACTGAGGAAAAAAGACTTAAAAACATGCATAGTATTGCATTGCAAAACTTATGCAAATGTGTACATTATTTTTGAACAGGATAACATGAAACCTACAAAACAAAACAAAACAAAAAGAGGTGAGAAATGAAAAATTTACTGAATAAATATTTCACTCTCTAGGGTGTTTGAGATTCCACCAGGTTCACAATAATTGCACAAAGTGTGCATACAATGGCCTCATTGACACAAAATGCTAAGCCAGAACTGCTGAGACTTGTTTCCACTTGGCTTCTCCTAAAAACAGAAGCAGTTAAAATAATCACAAACATATGAAGATAGAAAAGCATAGTATTGTATCCAAACATCTATTTTGTCTATCCTCTAACCCAGTGTTTCTCAAACTGTGCTCCTCCGGGTGTTTTGGACTTCAGCTCCCAGAAATCCCAGTCAGCTTACTAGCTGTTAGGAATAGTGGGAGTTGAAGTCCAAAACATCTGAAGGAGCTGTTTGAGAACCACTACTCCAACCAATCACATTCAGGCTTGTCAGAGTATCAAGGAGAGAGGCTCTCTTTAATTCAGTTTTTCCATCATGGTAAACGAATGGTTGCTTCACCTATTCCATCATATTTGGAAGATAATAAATACTATAACATGAAATCACTATGAGGTAACCTAGTACCAGCTATGTGAGTACTCCACTGAAGAAATAAAGACAACTTTCCATTACTAAGTATAATTGTGTCTGTTAAGTCCAGCAAAACAACTCAGATATTGCATGTCCCAAAGTCAAGTCCAATTTATATCAACCAAAATAACATGATATGAGTGGGTCAATAGGCAGCATTTGAAAGCATGCAACACTATAAAATTCACTGCTTGATATTGAACCTGAGCCTATGTCTGTTTTTAGTACAAGCATATGCATATAGTATGCACCAAAAAGCAAGTGCCAGAAGTTTTCTCAAGCAATATGAACTATATATGTTGTAAGAAGGAAATTCAAAGTATGTAGAACTGCAATAACTACATTGGAATATTAAAATGTTTGCTATATACCATAGAGAGCAAAGTATGGCTTGTAGGCTGCATGCGGTCTCCAGGGCGATTTTTGGAGCCCCTACAGCTCTCTAGAAGGAAAAATAATAATACTCCAAACATGTTCTAAAAGCCCCTATTTTGGGTTTGCTGATGTTTCAACAATTTTTGCTAGATGTTTCATAGAAGGTCTTTGCCCTAAAATGCTCTCCAGGGAATGTGGTAGGTATTGTCACCATATCTTCGGGCTCATCATGGGTCAATTTAGGCCTAGGAGATGACATTTTTTAAACAGGGAGTGACTTCTAGCCAGCATGGAGGTGCAGTCCTGTAATGTCTTTGGGGCATTTATCGCAGTTGTCCATCCTTACTGCATACCAAGCTGAAGACAACATAGTTTGAAATAATGAAAAGTGTGTATACAGTTTTATCAATCTGTAACTAGTTTAAAGATTGTATAAGGCACTTAATGTATCCAGAGTTGCCCTACTAGAACTAGTGTCATTGGCCTGTTTGTAATACACAATGTTTTGGATAAGATCACTGACTTTTTCCAATTTGCATAATTAACATCCTCAACAGTACTTTATTTATTCAGAATTAACCACCAAAAAACCCGGAGTTTTATGATTGTTAAATGCCAAAATAAGCCTGGTCTTAACAGACACAATATATTAGTGACCCTTTTCCATGTAGGAATAGAATATACAAATAGAGCAGCATCTCATAGGTTTGAGAATGTAAACTAAGTGAATAAACCTTTTCATTGACAACAAAAAAATATTTACCCATTTCCCAATCATATCTAGATAAATGTAAGTAAGCTGGTCATAGGATGTGGTACCACATAGATTTTAACATAGGCATCTCCCTGGGAGCTATTTCATCTTCAAGTAAAAACTGATTGCTCGACCTTAATAACTATCTCAATTAAGAGATCACAATCTCTAAAGAAACTTTAGGCGCAGGCACTTGTCTTCTACCAAAGGAAATTGCACAATTTACATCTGAGATGACAAACAACGCTGCTCTCCATTATTTCTAACACAATAAGGAAATTTCTGCAATGTATACAATACTTCTGACAATCTGGATCAATTGTGAAATCACTATGTGAACAAGCACTACATCAACTACCCCTGCCATGAAAGCCTATTTAAATGAACATTAAGATAAAGAAATATTTTACTCACTCCAAGTTATGGTATGCTGTAAATCTAAACATAAATTAAAATGTGAATGAAATGAATATGGTTTCATTGTACATTCTCAATACAGTGCAGTACCGAACAGAAATTTATAGAACTGCTTTCTAAGAGCTCTTTCCCAACATATTGTAGGTTTTGTAAACCTGAGCTAGTATGACAAGGATACAATAAGAAGTTTTACCAAAATTTGGAATTTAGAAATATTACTCTTACGATATCTCAGCCATACCAGCTCAGGATTTCAAAACCAACATTTCAAAACACCTGGAGGGTACTATCCTGGGTAAGTACCTCTACTGGAGTAGTTTTTTCTGAGTACATCTAACAACCCAGTCTCAATCTAGCAACCTGAAAAAAAACTTAACTGATTTCAAATATATAGTGAAAGAATCCAGCATTATTTTTAGATGTTTATGGGTGGGGGGAGTAAATCTTAGAATTGAAGTAATACAGTATTTTGCACTGAGGCCAATGAGCAAGCTTGCTTAGCAATCTTCCCCGATCCATGTATGATACAATCCCTATTCAAGCCTACTCAGAGGATGCACTGACTTCAACAAACTACTCTCAGGTAAGTAAGCATACAAGTGCAATCTCAAGTTGCTCCAGTTTTTTCATCATCAACTGTTCTAAGTCATTTATTATGCAGTACAACACATAACTTGGAAGTCTATTAAGGATCGGATCAACCAATACAGACTAAGGTAGGAAATATGTTTACCATTGAGGAAACAGATCACGACTCAGCTAATTTGTATGTGTGAATGTCTACAAATAACATAATGCACATAATATTTTAACAGCAGATGTTAAAACACAATTGCAGGCCAACTTTGTTTATTCTAAAATGTTCTATTTTCTGAGCTATTGCCCCTGATTTACAGACAAAACTGAACCACTTAAGGATATGGCTATAAAATTAAGCAAGCTCTTGGTTCACATGCTTTTGCCCCCTCGGGTTGTGAGAGGGTTGAAAGATTGCTTTTAGATATTTAAACTGTCCAAATTTAGTTTCAAACTATATTCAGATTGGGAATACTCTGGTTACTGATAATGAACCATTCACATTTGGAATTTTCTTTAAAAAAACAAAAAAACAACAGAGTATAACTTGAGTTACCCAACCTACCTGTAGCCCTGCTATCTCGATCTGGAGATGATAAAGATTCTAGCTAGTTTTTCAAGGACACTTCAAAGTCTCTCATAACATGCACTGGATGAAAGGAGGTGTTCAAGCTCAAAGTCACAACTAGGCATGTCCCTGAGCACTTAAGAGTGATTTGTAGAAAGCTTTTGCAACTCTCACAAGTAAAAATATCAGTCAACCCAATCACAAAAACTGAAACTAATTTGGGTGATTCCTTCTACATTTCCCCCATTTTTAAACCACTTCTCAAAGTGATGGAAAGGTTTTCAATGCCTTTCCTCCAAAGCTCTAATTATGAACGATTGCAATTCACTTTTTAAAAAATGGATAAAAATGAAGCCTGAGATTCTAATGGAACTACAAATCTGCAGCAAAGTATCTTAAGGGGCTACGTTTTAGTCTTTGCTGAGAGAGTATTATCTTCATCCTGATTTGTAAGTACTTTCATTAACATCAAGGATACATGACACCAGCATTACGATGAACGATTTTCAGTATTGTTATCTCCTTAAAACCTACACACAGTTAGAAACTATTCTGTTTTTATATGGTCTCCCATACCCTTTTCTGTACGTTCAAAAAGAGAAAAACTACTCTGAGTTAAGTCTTTAATAAGGATCATATATGCATTAGTTTTGATTAACAGACTATATAGAAAGGACATCTGTTTTTAGTCCATATAGAAACGTGACAGAATATATAACAAACTAAATTACAATGTTTTGGGTCAAACTTAAAACATGTAAAACAAGAAATAAAATCATTTATATAAGCTGTGTATTCCTCTATCATACAAAGAATGTCTTATGGTTTTATATATCGAACAGTGTGCAATAAAAGTTTAACTGATAAATTTATTCTCAGATTCAGGAGAACTTGCTAGTTTTTTAGAACAACATTTCCTTCATTAAACTTCATAGTACTGATAGTAACAAACCTGCATGACTATAGACTGTTTTCAATACACTTTCTTTGTCACATCTGTGTAAAATGTTGTCATGCTAATAATTACATCTGCTTGGTTACACACATTAATGTGTAGCTTAATGATACATCTAATAATTTTGTTGCTCTACTATGACCTTGTCAACTCTTATATCCCCCTCACAAAAGTACTGAAAGTAAATGATTGTATAATTTAACTATTGACTCTGCAGTAGTTTTGTAAAGGTGAAACTAAATGAGAAGAGATCAGTCAGAATTATTATTCATTTTTGTCTTATTCAGAGCAACTTATTTTATCTAAATATACATAGATGGCAGACTTTCTTATTGTAACAATGGTAAAGAAATGAATCTGACTAGAAATGGGGAAAAATTAAAGTATGTGATGTAATGAAAGCAAGATAAGACCCATGAGTGTTGGCGGGCTGTCAAGTCCTTTGCCCACACAATTTGTTGTAAAAATATTAAGCTAAGTCTTCTTACTGCTTTAGTCATGAACAGAGTAGTCATGACCAAAGAAACATAAGCTGCTCTTACTATGTTCTGCTCAAGCCTTAACTCACAAAAGTACATTCAACTTCAAATTCATTCCCTTTGTCAATTCGAACACAAGTTCATTTAGCTTGAACATATTCAGGACATAGGCTCCATGAACCAAGGTTTTGATCTTATGGAAAATGCTATGTAGATACAGAGACTGTCCAAATAGCACAAATAATTACATAAAATGCTTTTAGAACACCACAAATCAGCACAATTGTAAACCAAAATATATTTCTTATTTATAATTAGAGTTGAATTATAGTTATCTCTGATTTAAACATGATCACTACCTCAATAATAATTATAATCTAGCTTCTATATATTCCTTGCAAAGGATCTGGGTTTAGCAACTGACTTGTCCACCATAAAATTAGCGATGTTTAATCAGTAATACGGACATGTTAAGAGCTATTAGAAAAGTGTTGTTCTCACTGATTCACAACACAATGCATCTTAGTGCATTATTTCAAATTATATTTACTTTTGCTAATGTTATAGTACATATGTCTATGTAACACCTGCACAAGCACTGCATGAGAACACTGCTAAGATATGCTAAGTGGGGAAAATTAGAAACACGAGAAGTTTCAGCAAAAGGCTCCTATAAGTATGGGTGCTATACAGAATTGTTCCAAGACTGATGCATCCCCTGCCGTCTCATGCTGCCTATTTTATGTCACCAGAGAGAAAAAAATCCAAAGCCCTGTGCCACCTCTGTCACCTAGAAAGAGTATCACAAAAAATGATGGTCATTTTTTTTCCTTTATATCTATCACAATTGGAACCAAGAACCCTAATTCATGTTTCACTCCCAGAAAGAACAAGCATAGACACTGTGTAACTTAAGAACTATACTTGTGATTGCTTTTTCGCTCCTCCCTACAAAAACGTTTTTTCTTTAGGATCATGTATTAATATTATAATCCTGGTGACAATGACTTCCTAATAAATATTTTAGGTAGCTCTTGGAAATTTGATCAGCTGAAGTAAAGGCTTTAAATAAAGCAATGTAGACTTTCATCACATTTTGCTTTTTGCCACTCCATATTTGGAAGAAAAATCATGACATCTTACATTTTCGCATCATTTTTATTAACTTTAAATGTTAAAAGATGCTAAATGCAATGCAAGCATATAAAATCAAGGCAAGACCCTCTCTGCAAGGTTATAGTCTATCAGGAATTGGCAACTATGGCCCTCATCAGCTTTAAACAACAAGAGTATATGACTTAGGGCTCTTCCATGCATCCATATAACCCAGAATATCAAGGCAGAAAATCCTACAAAATCTGCTATGAACTGGGTTATTTGAGTCCACACTGTAATATATTCTAATTCAAAGCAGAGAATGTGGGATTTTATTCAGCTGTGTAGAAGGGGCCTAACTCAAGATTATCCAGTGGGCTTCCACAGTTGAACAGACAATTTGAACTCTGGTCTCCAGATCAAAGTCCAATGCTCAAACCACTGTACCACACAAGTTGTTCATAGGCATTTCCAAAGCGTACAATTCATTTTATGTGGGTCTTTCCATGGCAGGGGATTCACTATAACATCAGGGCTTAGTTTTATATCTTTGACAAGACATTATTCAGTTTCTAACTGTCCAAATACAGCTTTCTAACTGAAGAATTTTATCACAACTTTCTCAATTTAGCTCTCTTTTTAATGTTATCTCCCCCTCACCACCTTCTTATTATGATCTCATTTGTCCTTGCTTTCACACAGAAACCTACTACTAGAAATAAAACAATGTTAACCATAATAATTCAAATAGTTATATTTTAGGCTATTTACCTTAAAGTCTAAAATACACATTTGTACTTACTGTTCAATTATTTTGGGCTGAAGCAGTATAGCCTATTTCATATCTTCTTAGCCCTAAAACTCTTCACTTTCAATTAAATTTGAACTATCATCTCAGTTCTTCTGCAGTACACAGGATTAGACTACGTGAATGTAGCATAAGGAGATTCACATCTGCTCTCTCTGGCACTGGGAGCCAGTTCCACCCTTTATACAGCAAAGGAGTCACTAATGCTGTTTCTTTGAGATAGGCATTGGGAGATGAGCACTTTTTTTTGGTACAGAAAGTCGATGCAAAGTGCTGTGGGAAAGGAACAAAACCAGCAATTTTTACACATCCAAAGACTTATAGAATCCTAAAACCAGAAGCTGAGGAGCTGGAACTGTCCTTTGGTGTGTTTTTGTTTGTTTGAATCAAGCAGGGTAAAACTGTCTAATTCAACCCCAATGATATCCCTTGGGATGTTGTACAAAGTATTGTAGTGCATAACTTCTGGATGTGTCACAGGCTCTATGACCAGCAAATTCAGGTTAATGGTCCAATCCTAGATTAACAGTGTCAGGGATTAAGGACCTTCTCTATCAATGTGTTGTTGTGTGCCTTCAAATAATTTCTGATTTAGGGAAGACGTATCAACAAGACGTTTGGGTTTTGGGGGGGGGGGGGAATTAGTTCAGAAAGGGGTTATCTTTGCTATCCTCTAAAGCTAAGAGTGTGATGCGCCAAAGGTCACCAAGTAGGTTTCCATGTCTTAGCAGAGAATCAAACCAGGTCCCCCAGTGTATTAGTCCAACACTCAGACCACTACGCCATAAGTTATGGCAGTAGAAAAGCACCCATGTAAGTGAACAGTACATTATCTTGCTTAGGCAACTAAGAATCTTATCCACATCAAGGACAGACCCTGCACTGGTGCACTGCAACATAATTCCCAACTGAGTAAAGGATCAAGCACTGTAGCACAACAAACAACTACTTATACTTGTGCCAATGTGCAACATTTCCAAGACCACTCAGTAAGCCTTTGAAACTAGTTTAAAATGTATGACTTGTGCATCAAAGTTAGATAAACACACTTTTAAGTATTCTTGTTCCCACCTGAAGTTTTAAAAAAAGAGCTGTGCATTAATAAATTATGAATCTTTATAAGTAGACCTAATCAGATTAAACACATGCATGTTAACTCTGCCAACTCTTTCACACTTCCACACCAATAAAATTGGACCAAATAAGAGCTAGCACATGAACCCATTGAAGTTTTGTGAGTTAGCTCTTATTGGTACTTCTCATCCATATACAAACTCATTGAACTCTTTCATTAACACAGTAGAATATCCACAGGGAAGTATTTGGAATTCTCTTTATTAATATACCTCAGTAAAGATTAAACATGTAACCTGTAGTACAATCTAAAGGAATTGTATTAACAGCTGCTCTGAGCGGTCATATCACTGTCTATGAATGGTTATTGGCATTTTGGCTTTAGACTGCTTACTACAAATAATAAAATTACTGTATCTGTAAGGCAATTCAAAACAATAGGTTCAAAATGATAACTTGCTTTGTTTAACTTTACAGGGGGAACAAGACTGAGTAAAAAAACCTCAATATGTTGGGAGTGTCCAGTTTTTTGTATATTACTAAAACTCACTGTAATAATACAAATGTGAGTGTAAAAAGCTTATATATAGTAACACACAAACATCTACTATCCTATACACCAGTCTATTCAAAACAATGGTCTGTGAACTACTGCTAGTCCACAAACTATTGACTGCCATCTGTCGCAAGTTTCCAAGAAAGGAAGAAATACTTGGAGTCAATGGGTTACACTAGAATGAAAATTCTGCCAGACTCCATCATTAGATATCTTAAGAAGCACTGCTATACACTATACGACACATAGTTTGTGTAGAAACTTCAGAGGATTTTGCTTCAATAGTGTCAAATTTCCAGCATGCTAAAAACTTGATAGTATCACACACACATACAATAATCTAATAACTTATGTCTTTAAAAGTGGTTTAATTGTGATATTATGTTGGCACCTTGATCAGTCTCTCTGACTTTATGTAATGGAGGAATTGTAAAAACAATTGGCTGAAACAAAGATGACACAAATAAAAGCATTAAATTCAGAGATATGTATGTTTATTTTTTTAAAGTCTTGTGGTCCTTACACACTATACAATTATAGCACAATCATTCCACTTTGACTGTAATGGCTGCATCCTGTGGAATCCTGGGATTTGTGGTTTGGTAAAGCACTAGCACAGTGGTTCTCAACCTGTGGGTCCCCAGATGTTTTGGCCTTCAACTCCCAGAAATCCTAACAGTTGATAAACTGACTGGGATTTCTGGTAATTGTAGGCCAAAACACCTGGGGACCCACAGATGGAGAACCACTGCACTAGCATTTTCTCACTGAGAATTCCAAATACCAATCCCTAATCTGAAAATCTCAGGATTTCATTGAATGGAACCATGGCAGTCAAAGTAGAATTCTATTTCTATAACTGTATAATATGAAAGGTTACAGGTCCTTTTGGTAGGCCTTAAAGGTTAATTCACTTTAAGGCTATCATGTTTAGTAAACCAACAGTACAAAACCTATGCTCAAAGTATACAATTATATTCAATGGCTGGAAATGTGCCATTGAATATGAATGAGGTTCTGATACAGACACAACATCAGAGCTACATCACAAAAAGTCAGTGCAATTCTACAAGTGAAGGGAACAAAAATAGTCCCTATGCTGCTATAGAGTTAGGTCAATGAAAAGACATGATCTCACTTCTTCAGACTTCAATTAGAACAACCCCACTGATCTCAATGGACAGTCAAAATACACTGCCTCTCCCGTTAAACTTAGACACCACCAGTTCAAAACACATGATTCCAAATAACTCTGCCTTCAATCATGGTACAAATCCTGCCAGACAATTATAATTTATTTATATTTTAGATAAAGCTGATTTGTACTATTCTCCAACTAGCAATGAAGGATCTGATTTCCAAAACCTGTAGTTTATTAATTAAAGAAGGTAAAAAATACAGAAACCCAGCTAAGACACTCTAAGAATGCGTAACTTAATATGATATACAGCATGATACTTTCATAATGGTTTCATTTCTAGCACACTTAGAACACACAAAGTGGAATTCTATTGAAAAGGAACACTGTGCATAAACAGCTGGAACCCAAAACCAATATAGGAAAAACAAATTGTTCATAGTTCTATTGATCTTTAGATGTACCCTGCATTAGGACTCTGCATGTGAAAAAGATCATGGAGCTTCATTCTTCCAAAACAGGGACGCAAGGACAGTTACCGTATTCCCTACAGGAATGAAAGTATTGGTGAAATCCACAATTCAAATACTAACTTCTACAAATGTCTCCAAACTTTTTTCTGATCTCTTTGCAAGTATTTATCGGCTAGATATACTGGCTAATAACAAGCAGCAGTATCTCTAACTGAAGAAACACAAGTAAACACACAAACCTATATGGAAAGACAACCTTTATTTCTAGAATATCTCCTTCAACCATTTCATCTACAACCCAAATACTCATGATCCCTTTTTTCTTGGGAACTTTATCTCACAAAGGTGGCAAACTGGCAATGAAGCAGGACCATCACCTTTGGTGATGGTGTCCATTACATGACACCATGCACAATCCGTTGCCGGTCTGCCACCTCCTTGCAAACAAACTAGCCCCTGCTACTGATGGAAAACTTTTGTCAATAGCCTCAGATCATGCCACTATTTACCTCGTGTGACATGGCTGATCCACTTCTGTGTTGGCTTGCTGGAACAGAAGTAGAGTAAGGAAGTGGGCCTACACTCCTCTCTCACTCTCCCTGCACAAGAATTAAAGATCTAAAGTTTGTTTTATTTGTCTTTACTAAACTTTGCCAGAATGGCAAAGCTTCATATATATATATATATATATATATATATATATATATATATATCCCCAAAACTTTACAAAGTAGCAGCACTGCAGGAGGGAGAAATTCCATCCCTAACAGGAAGTATGGCCAATTGTTGCTGTTGGACGACAAAGGAGAACAGCAATATCAAAGGTGAACGTCCCAGTAAGTTGCTAGTATGTGATTCCGCAAATGCTGCGTGATAGCAGCTTGATGCGATAAAGTCCTTGGAAGACCAAAGTCAGGACACAAAAGATAACTAATTTTGTTAATTTTATATCCCTTTTTGCTCTTAGTATATGACTTGAGGCATTCACTCAGTCATTACATTCTTTCTTATAGACAGAGTGAAGCAAAAGCACTGGAAAAGCCCATGTAGCAAATCTATCTAAAGAACTGTTCACAACAATGTATTGCAAAAACTAATGTCACAAACTATGTGTTATAGCTGCTGGCCATCACTCATTCATATCTTTGATACAATTTCTAAAACAGCAATATTGGTCTGGTGCAGCAAGGTAAATGTTATCTTAAACACTAAAAAAAGCTATCACATAATTTTATGTCATAATAAATATCTTAATCTCAAAAATACCACAACACTCTCTTCTTGATTTTCCTTTCTTTGGGTCTCTCACATCTTTCAACAAGCAGCCTTACTGCAAGTACAGAGACAAAAATGTTATTAGTAATGTGAAGACATGAACAGCATTAGCAACCAAAACAATTTTGGCTGTTCCTCTGTGGAGTGACCAACTCTCATATCCTAAATGGACTCCTTTAGCTTTTCATGGCATCTGGCAGACACATATGTAACAGACAAGAACAAGCCTTGCAAACCACGAAGGAAGACGTAAATGACATGTGCTATTCTGCTGGATGCAATGTGATGACAATAACTAATTCACAGCAGCCCTTATGGCAACTCAATTCATTTGATCTAAAACTCACTGGGTCCCAATTCTGAGAGAAAAGCAGGATATAAATAAAGATAATAACAATTTGCTCCAATACTAGAACTCTTAAATGAAGGCATTCACACTATCATCACTGCCACTTATTTATTTATTTATTTCGGGATTTTACCCCGCTCTTCTCAACCCCCAAGGGGGGACTCAGAGCAGCTTACAGTACGGCACAATTCGATGCCCACATAATAACAATATAAAACCCCCAAACCCTTCAACAATTAAAATACATTAAAAATACATTAAAATACAACTACATTAGCACCATACACATTCACTCTGGATTAAAACAATGTTCAGTCCATAAAAACATTGGCCATAATCACCCACTTTCATTAAAAACCAATCTAAAATGCTGCCTTGTGCTGGTGTACAAATGCCTGGTCCCACAGCCAAGATTTTACTTTTTTCCTGAAGGCCAGGAGGGATGTGGTGGATCGTACACCAATAGGGAAGCGCATTCCACAGGCGGGGAGTCACCACCGAGAAGGCCCTATCCCTCGTCCCCACCAGCCCCATCTGAGACGTAGGCGGGAGCGAGAGCAGGGCCTCCCCGGATGATCTTAGATTACGAGGTGTGACATAGCGGCTGATGCGTTCGGACAAGTAAGCTGGGCCAGAACCGTATAGAGCTTTAAAGGTCAAAACCAGCACTTTGAATTGAGCCCGGAATTGGGACAGGCAGCCAGTGGAGCTGACGCAACAGGGGGGTGGTATGCTCCCTGTATGTAGCTCCCGTTAGCAATCTGGCTGCCGCCCGCTGGACTAATTACAATTTCTAAACTGTCTTCAAAGGCAGCCCCACATAGAGTGCATTGCAGTAATCTATTCGGAATGTGACCAGAGTGTGGTTGACCGTAGCCAGATCAGACTTCCCAAGGTACGGGCGCAGCTGGCGCACGAGTCTTAACTGTGCAAAAGCTCCCCCGGCCATCGCTGAGACCTGGGGTTCCAGGCTCAGCGATGAATCCAGGATCACTCCCAAGCTGCGAACCTGCGTCTTCAGGGGGAGTGTAACCCCATCCAACACAGGCTGTAACCCTATGCCCTGTTCGGCCTTGCGACTGACCAGGAGGACCTCTGTCTTGTCTGGATTTAGTTTCAATTTGCTAGCCCTCATCCAGTCCGACACAGCAACCAGGCACCGGTTCAAGATCTGGACAGCCTCCTTGGTGACAGGTGGGAAGGAATGACAGATCTGGACGTCATCTGCGTACAGATAACACCTTACTCCGAAACTCCGAATGATCTCTCCCAGCGGTTTCATGTAGATGTTGAATAACATCGGGGACAGAACTGAACCCTGAGGGATTCCACAGGACAACGGCTGTGGAGCCGAACAGGTGTCACCCAATGACACCTTCTGGGTACGACCTTCCAGGAAGGATTGGAGCCACTGCAGAGCAGTACCCCCAAGCCCCATGTCTGCAAGGCGACCCAGAAGGATACCGTGGTCAACGGTATCGAAAGCCGATGAGAGGTCCAGCAGAACAAACAAGGAAACACTCCCCCTGTCAAGTTCCCAGCGTAGATCATCTACCAAGGCGACCAAGGCTGCTTCAGTACCATGTCCCGGCCTAAAGCCAGACTATGCCGGATCAAGATAATCAGTGTCTACCAAGAACCCTTGGAGTTGCGAAGCCACCACACGTTCCATGACTTTGCCCAAATAGGGGAGATTGGAAACTGGCCGATAGTTCACTAATTGAGTGGGGTCCAGTGATGGTTTTTTCAACAGCGGTTTTATAACAGCTTGCTTTAAGCTGGCTGGAATTTTGCCCTCCTGTAAGGAGGCATTAACCACCACCTTCACCCACTCTGCCAAACCCCCTCTGGCTTCCTTTATCAGCCAGGATGGGCAGGGGTCTAGGATGCATGTAGTGGGCCTCGCCTCTCCAAGGATCTTGTCCACATCCTCGAGCTGAACCAATTGAAATGAATCCATTAAAACTGGACAAGCAGATGCTCGTGTCACATCCTCAGAGACTGCCGTTAAAGTGGTATCGAAATCGGAACGGGTCAGCGCCACTTTATCCATGAAGGCCTTAGCAAATTCTTCACAGCGTACCACCGAGCCGTCAGGGATCTTGCACTGTGGCGGATTTAAAAGACCCCTAACGACTCAGAACAGTTCCGCTGGACGGTTCTTCACGGCGGCCACCTTGGCCGTGATAGATGTTTTTTGTGCGGCTTTTGTTGCTGTGTCATAAGTCCTCAAAAAGGGGACCAGGCGCGCACGAGCTGATCTGTTCCGCTTCTGACGCCACACGCACTCTAGCCTCCTCTTTTTTCGCTTCATTGCTGCCAGCTCCTCAGTAAACCAAGGAGCTGGTTTAGCTCGGTTACTCAAGAGGGGGCGTTCTGGAGCGATCGTGTCAATAGCCCTTGTCATCTCACTATTCCAGAGAGAAACAAGAGCCTCGACAGGGTCACTTACCGAGGAGGCGGGAAAATCCCCAAGAGCCGTCAGGAATCCATTCGGATCCATAAGTCTCCTGGGGCGGACCATTCTAATAGGTCCACCACCACTTGTTGGAAGACAGAGTACTGGCCCCTGCATCCTACTTCTGTCAAACTTCAATTAGCCTCAGGGGTACTCTGAATGGGAAGGGAGACCAAGGTTTTTCTGGTAATAATGTCTGCTATGTTTCTCCTCTTCTGGTCACTTGAATTCCAATGAGTGTAACAAGGTCAATGTCCAACATCTCAGAAGCCTCATAATTACTGCTAGCATGTGAAACAATGTCCGTCAGTCAGCACAGGTTACAGGTAAGGACAAGGTTTGTCATGACATAATTATCAAACCCAGAAAAGCAATTAAACCATTATAGAAATATGGGTTTGTAGTAGCTTGGTGATAGAAAATACAATATAGGCAACAGGACAACCAACAACTGGCCATACAATAGTCCATATGACATCAGTATGTATGCCCCAAAGGGAGGATCATTACCCTCCTCATCTAGTGAATAATCAGAGTTCAGGCCTGGAAACTTCATTAAGCAAAACAAGGTTTAGGACTTGTGATCCAACACTCTTCTTCCTGAGAGAGTATATGGCAGGGTCTGCAAACTGATGGCTGAGGTAAGACCATTCTCTTCAGACGTGTGCCTTCAACTGAAACTCAGAAATTTACTCTGACTACCAATCACTGTCTGTGTAGAGCTTTATGAATTTTATGGAATTTTTATGTAATTTTAATCATGCCACATACTGTACGCTGTTGTTTTATGTAAGCTTGTGTATACCGCCCCGAGCCTGCAGGGAGGAGCGGAATATAAAATCGAATAAATAAATAAAATTATTACTAATATTACAGGTGATATAAAATATATAATTATAATATTGTATTATTAGTAGTATTATATTGTATTACATGATATAAATATTATATGTATATACAATATATCCACAGGAGACAAGGTGGAACTGTCTTCCTGACCCCCCCCCCCCCCTTTCACTCTGGTCCAGAGCAGCAGTTGGTGCTGGGGGAGGGGGCCCCAACTGATGACATTTTCCTACCCAGGCAACCAAAAACGCCAGAAGTAGTGCTGTGGTGAGGACAGTAGAAGGGTGTTTCTTTTAAGGCCCCTTCTACACTGCCATATAACATCCAGATGGTCTGATTTGAACAGGATTATATGCCAGTGTAGACTAAAATAATCCAGTTCTAAGATGATAATGTAGATTGTCTGCTTTGATAATCTGGATTATGTGGCAGTGTAGAAGGGGCCTAGTTTTTCTCAAAATTGATTAAACTTTCACTTTTCACAGATGTACTCAGGAAAGGAAATTATTCCTTGTGATAAGAGTGAAGGTACAGTACTCATAGCGCCCTAAGGATAAGTTGATCAAGGAGTTTAGGGGAGGGGGGTGGCCATTTTTAAAACACATTTCTAGACTTATGCATGACAATATAGATATGTTGCTATGATGATACTAAGGACTATATCAGATGTTAAACAGGTCAAATAAGAGCTACATTTTCAATGTTAAAAATAAAACCTTGATAAAATTCTTAATTTAAGATGACACTCCTTAATGCTGGAACAGAAGATTTTATAAAATGAAAATACAGTGATCCCTCACTTATTGCTGGTGTTACGTTCCAGGACCACCCACAAAAAGTGAAAATCCTCAAAGAAGGGACACTACATTAATTTTAATATTTAATACATTATTTTAGCAGTTATACACTATTTTAAGTATTTATAAACCTTCCCCACACACTTATACACTACATAACCCTCCTTGCACATGTTGTTCACGTAATCCTCAGCTCCGGCTTTATCCGCAGAGGCAGCCTCTCCATACAGACAAACATTCTTAAGTCCATATTGAAAAACCGCGAAACAGTGAGTCCACAAAAAGTGAACCGCGAAGTAGCAAGGGACCACTGTACCCACAAACCCTGTTGAAACACTGGCTCTCATAACTATTGTCAAAACAAGCTTTTAAAATAACACCATGGACTTCCTCAACAAACTTAACTCTATTAATGAACTTCCACAGGAAACCATCTCAGCAACTGTGGAATTAGAATGATTATTTACAAATATGCTAGTGATGATGAGTTATAGGCCATCATGAGCCCTATCCCTAACAGAAAGAGACAAATAAGCCTTTCAGAGTCCCTCCTCGGAGGTCGAGAAGAACAGGGTATAAATCCTTGAAATAAATAAACTCACTGCATTTTCAATATGTTTAAATTTCATCTTCACATGGTATTTCAACGTAGGGCCCTTCCACACAGTCATATAACCCAGAATATCAAGGCAGATAATGTACAACATCTGCTTTAAACTGGATTACACTGCCATATAATCCTGTTTAATGTGGATTTTATACAGCTGTGTGGAAGGGGCCGTAGAATCATGAAATCACCGAGCTGAAAGAGACCACATAGTCCATCAATCCCAACCCCCTGCCATGCAGGAAAAACTTGAGAATATCCCACATGTATGTTAGGATACCATGATGAGTGCACATAAGATACATATACCAATATCCTGTAAGCTATCTTTTCCAATTTACTAGTTTTTAGCCCTACTGGCATCTCAGATAGACTATTGAATGATACATTAATCATTTGGACCAAGTGTGAAACATCCCCCAAGGAAATTCACCAAGGGCCCTTCCACACAGCCCTATATCCCAGAATATAAAGGCCGAAAATCCCACAATATCTGCTTTGAACTGGGTTATCTGAGTCCACACTCAGATAATGTGGGATTTCTTCCCTTGATATTCTGGGATATATGGCTGTGTGGAAGGGGCCCCAAGACACCACCTCTTATCACCCAACAGTAAACTTCATTTATTTCACATAAGACTTTGTATTTCTTTCTGAGGATTTCCATCCACTTTTGCTATACCATATTACACAAAAGCACCTTCCACAGATGCTACTGGACTACAATCACTACCAGCATTAACCAGCACAAGCATTGGTGAGAAGTGACAGTAGTTGTAATCCAACAAGATATGAAAGACTATACATTCTCCATCCATTATCTACATAATTTGTATCGATCCAAACGACCTTGGTATCGATCCAAACGACCTTGGGACGACCTGGCATGGTGATCCAAGCGACGGTCATCTCGAGGCTGGACTACTGTAACGCCCTCTACGTTGGCCTTCCCTTGGTGACGATCCGGAAACTCAAGCTAGTGCAGAATGCCGCTGCTCGCTTGCTGGCGGGAACGCCAGTAAGGGAGCACATCACTCCCATCCTTCGGCAACGGCACTGGCTCTCCATTGAGTACCGAATCGCCTTCAAGGTGCTGGTGTTGACGCTGGTGTTGACGCCTAGGGCCTGCGTATCTGAAGGACCGCCTTGCCCCGTACATTCCCCCGAGACCACTCCGTTCAGAAGAACAAAATCTGCTTCTGATACCATCAATCCGCTCCTGCCATCTGTCTACAACTAGGCAAAGAGCCTTTTCTGTGGTAGCCCCGGTGCTCTGGAACTCCCTCCCAGAGGAAACCCGAACCATCTCAGAACTGATTTCCTTTCGGAGGGCCTGTAAAACTGCCCTATTTAGATCAGCCTTTGACTAGGCCCCTCGGCCTGCTGATGCTGACATAATTGCCTCGCCTATTGGGCCCGGACCTAAGGCACTTTCTGTATTTCCTTCCTTACTGCGCTGTGACATGTAATTTTAAATGTTTTAATGTTTTATTGTAGGGCTGCATGGCTGTTGCATGCTGCCCGTTTTATATGTTGTAACCCGCCCCGAGCCTGCAGGGAGGGGCGGAATATAAAACCAAATAATAAATAAATAAATAATAAATATTTGGAAGATCCTGGGCAATATTCTCCCCTCAGCTACCAAAGTAAAACCATCATCAAAAATTCCAAAAGACAGTGTTATCACATGTGAACTTCTACAAAAATGATTTGGTCAACTAAATTAGTTCTTGCATTAAATCACAAATTACCAATCTTTTAATGTTAGTGACATCTCAATAGAATCAAAATGTGAAACATCCATTATAGTCTAATTCGTACATTCACCAATCATCATACATATAAACTATCTTGCTGCAAGACTCAGAACAGGAAAAAATACTTCTTCACACAATGCATAGTTGAACTTTGCAATTCACTGTCATAGGATGTAATGATGACTATCATGTTGGACAGTTTTTTAAAAGGGGTTGAATAAATGTATAGTGGTTGGAGACATCAGTATCTACTAGTTGAGATGGTAATATCTGCAGAATCAAAGGCAGGATGCTTCTGTGAATTAGTTGCTAAGAAAGACCTGACAGAGAAAACTAGTGCACCCATGTTCTACTGCTGAATTTTCCCTATGCAACCAGTTGATTATTCTGTGAACATACAAGCCAACATTTGAAAATCTGCTGCTTATACATAGTAGCTTACTTATTCACTTTAAAGCATAACTAAGCAGAAAATTTTACCATGTATAAATCAAACAATCTTCTTTACTGAGTTCAGTGTAATATGAAATATAATTACCTGGTCAATTAAAAATATTTTGTAAAGTTTACTAAAGCTAACTGATCACAAATCATTTTGATCAGCGTTTCATAGGGTACTAGACACAATTTTCAATTGATAATTGTATGCCTATGAATTGAAGTACCTTCCTCCCTGTATTTTTCTCATGACTCTCTCTTTTCCTTTTGTGACCTTCATTCTCTTCTTCTATTACATTCCCTGAGAAACTGCCTGTGCCTCCTTAGGGAAACCAGTAACACATGTAAGCCACATCCCTCCATTCGCATTTCATTCTAAATAGCTGACATTGCCAGTCTTTGCTTACATCTTCACAGTGTACTTACATGTCTTTGTGAAGGCCACCTTATGAGTCAAGAAGAATGGCCACAACTAATATCTGTTTGTAAACACATTTGAAGGATAAAGAGCCAGTGTACTTACAAACATCAAATTTTGTTTCAGTAACTACATTATTCAATGTCTATAGTATGTGAAACAGTACCTCAACAAAATACATACTTGTGAGCAGTGTGGCAAGATGCAGTCACTTATTTGAACCCTGTTGATTTTACTAGTCTGGCTGGATTAGCAACAATTGCCATGGGGATAGGTACAGTCCCCTTGTGGCTTGTAGGTGTTAAGCATACAGATTCAGTACACCTGGAAATTGCAAAATCCTCTATCTGGAAAGTTCCTTCAAAGATGCTCAGATTAACAAGAGGAAAAATTGGGTTTACTTTTCAAACCATTCCCAGCTTCTCCTGAATAATTTCTCAAAATGAAAGTTCGGTTGCTATGAACCCATGTATACCCATTCAACATGACTTTAAGTCACACAGATATACAACCATTCAAGGTATAGCCATAACCAAGAACAATAGTGTGTATGTGTGTGTGTGGTGGGGGGTAACAAGATGGGCACTGAAGTTTGCTTGATCACACTATGGATACATGATAATTAAGTATAAATAATATTGCAAATGTAAGTAGATCAATAGGTGCCGCCTTGATCCAGCATGCAGTCATGCTGGCCACATGACCTTGGAGGTGTCTACAGACAACACCAGCTCTTCAGCTTAGAAATGGAGATAAGCACCACCACCCCGGAGTCAGACACGACTAGACTAAATGCCAGGAGAAACCTAATTTTATACATTTTAGAATTTTATACATTTTAGAATATTAAAAGGTGTCACAATCTTGATTAGGAAATATTCCTAAGTACACATGTGCAGCATATACAACACAACACACAGCAATCAAACTGAACATATACAATCTGTCTTCCATAGCCACAAATTCTATATCTATAAACTCAATCACCCACAGACTGATTTTTTTAAAAAAACCCTGAAAAGCAAACTTTAATTCTGCCATTTTATATAAGGGACATCTATTTATTATATATAATGAGATTTGAACCTTCACAGATATAGGGGAGTCGGGAACCAAACCCCAGCGGATATCAAGCACCTACTGTAATCTATTTTGGGTCCTTACCTTCCTATAAGTTCTCTTGAAATCATTGAGACATGCAGGCATGGAAGATTTAAGCAAAAAAAACACAGAAAACTGGAATTTCAGGGGCGGGGGCAAGTTAACACGAACTCTAAGAATACAGAATTCTTGTGTCTCATAGTCTGTAACAAAATTGTATGTCTGTGTGTGTATGTGTGTACTTTCAAGTCACCTGTTGATTCATGGTGACCCCATTTCCTGTCTACTGAAAAATAAATCCTACTGAATGAAATGGGACTTACTCCCAAGAAATGAGGTATAGGATTGCAGCCCCAATGGAACTTAACTCTGGGGTGGACTCTTGACTGCAGTATCATTTTAACCTCAAGTAACAAGAGAGGAAACTTTAATATAAGATTTCAAGGCAAGCATGTGGTATGTTTCAAGTTTAGCCAGTATCATTATTAGCAAATTGACAAAATACCCCAAAACTTTATCAAAAATCTGTTATTCTGCTCATCCAAAACCTCTAGAATTAAACATATGAATTACAGATGCACATGCATACTTAGAATATTTTTGTTTTGGCCAGATTTTATTAAACATACAAGAAATTGCAACTTTATATGGTAACTGATTTTGCCTAAGGATTTCCAGACTTCCCTGTAACTCAATAGCCACTTCTACACTCTGGCAGTGAACTCTACAGCTTCAAATTGGAAGTCAGTCTAGGACAACCAACAGCAAGTGCACCTGTGCAATCACATATGCTAATTTAGAGAGCTGAATCTCCACAGATAGGCTTTAAATTATTACAACCTGCAAGGTTCCCCTATCTGCAATGACAAAAAATGTGAATATTCATATCTTAAATCCAAGTTATCAACCAAAGAAGGTAAAGATTAGTCGGTTTTACGATATCTAAAATTCACAAACATTAATTCTTTGATATAAGCTCTGAAACACACCTACAAATATACCTTACTATATTATTTAGAGAAACCTCTTCATTATGATAAAAAAGGACAACCAGAAAAAACTGCTAGAACACAACCACAAAGGCCCTCAAAAATAGGGAATGCAAAATGCCAATTATGAATTCAGGTTGCAATGGATTGGCAAAATACAACGACATATTCCAATAATCAATAATTGAGGCCTATATTTTTAAAATGCAGCCCCTCCCATATTTATACACAACCAAATCATACCTTGAGCTCTGTCATTCTTTTGAAAGTGAGCGATTTCATGTGAAATATATATATAACGTGAAATATATAATTCTCTAAATCAATAATCCATCCACAAAAGGAGAAAAGCAACACCACTTTGTTATAATGAAACAATACAAGTTCTAAAGCTATATTAATCGCCTTACTATGACAACAATTGCAAGTAACTAATATGATGCTTGTACACACTGGACATTTGAGAGTTGAATCAGGGCAGAAATAAAATATAAAGCAATCCAGAAATATCACAGTTCAAAACATTAGGGGAAAAACAATTTCAAAACTGAACAGAATATTAAACCAACCTTTGGGAAAGCCAACTTATTATTACCTTGAATTTTTTTATTTTAAAAACCCTTCCCAATGCCAGCCCATGCTCCACACTGGTGTTGCCAGAGCCCTGATCACCACTTACCGCAAGTAATACTGTTTTAAAGCGAAGGCAGCGTTTGAACAACTTCTAGGAAAGTTAAACTCTTCTATAATCTCTCCCCACTGATTCTTCTCAGATACCTGTCAAAAAAACAACACACGGAGATGCACAAAAAACAAACCCCACACACGTAGGCATCCACACAACGTCTACCAGCAGCCAGGCTGCCATGAAACAAACAAACAAAAAAAAAACCGACCAAGATGCCCATGTTGCTTCACCTGGGATCTGAAAATCCCCAGTCCCTTTCCTGACTGACAGTGGCGGTGGTGTCGCTCCTCCCCTCGCCTTTTACAAACATTTATTTTATTGGGGAGAGCGGGCGAGGAGGCGAAAGGGTTTGGGGATCCTGGGCGGCGGAGGTTTGTTTTTGTCTCCCTTCGCCCGGGCAATCGCAGCCAATGGGGAATCCCTCTGCCGCCTGCTTGGCTTTTTTAAGCCCATGGAAAACCCCCCACAAAGTTGAAAAGGGGCCCAGGAAGTGCGGGTGGCGAGGGGGGCTCCTTTCGGCCCTGTCCCGCCGAGTTTCCCCCGTCCGCCCGCTCCCCAGCCCCGGAGAGGCCTGTCTTTTGAGGCCTACATTTCTGTCCCCAGCCTTGAAGCCTAAAGATGGCTATTCGATTACACCGCCGCCTCGGCTGCCCCTTTTGTTATTCCTCCCCGGGAAGGGCTCTCAGGGCAGCGCCTGGGCCCGGATCCTTCCCCAGCCCCGTGCCGATTATCGATGGGAAAACATGCCCGCTAATTTTGAGTTGCACGAAAACTGCACTCAGGCTCAGTGCGCGAGGAGAGCGAGAGCGAGGCAGCCACAAGCGGAAGCAAACTGCCCCTCGATCCACACACACACATACAGCGCCTTTCACCCTCTTTCCCACCCGGGAAATGGAGGCAAAGGGCCCCCCAAGGCTGACACGATTCCCCAGGAACGTGAGCCCCCCTCCCCCGCCTCGGATCCCCCCCTTCACCGACACGGCCAAGGCACCAACCTGCCTTGCCTGCTTCCTTCTCCCAGCCGCCCCCCCACCTCGCCAATCCGGCTGGAAAAAAGGGTCTTCCCGGGGCCCCCGCCGCCGGCCTGGGCCCCCGAGGGTCAGGGCCGAGTTTGGGGAAGAGGCCGGCGGGAGCGGGAGGCGAATTAAAACTTCCACTCACCTTCCCAAAGCCGCCCAAAGTGGTGACTCGGGTGTAGAGAGCGTGGAGATCCAGCTCTCTCCCAGCCACCACGGGGATCTTCTTGAAAGGCGACCTGGCGGAAAGAGAGACACGCAAACAACTTGTCAACTCGGGGGGCCCCCTTTCCCCCCCTCCTCGCCCTTTAAAGTTAAAATCGGTCGGTTTCAGCCGCCCCCCCCCCCCTCCTCCTCCTGCTGCTGCTGCCTTCCCAGCCGCCGCCACCATCTCCCCATTTTGCTCACCCTCTGCTGTGGTGGAACTGCCGCAGCTCGTCCAGGAAAGCCAGTCCTTTCCTCCGGTGGTCTGGTGGGTTCTTGCCAGTCGGATTGGCCATATCTTTGTTCGGGTTTGGTAGAGGGAAAAAAAAGGTCGGGGTTTTGTCTCCTTAAAAAAAATCCAATAGAAAAACAACAACAGTCCGCGGCTCCTCCTTGCCTTTAAGAGACCCAGGTTCCTGTGCTCGGCCGGGGATCAGCCATGGAGAGGGCTGGTTGGTTTCGAAAAAAGGAGAGAGAAAAACCAGAAAGAGAAAAGTTTAAAAGGAATAAGGGAAGCCGGAGAGAGTGACAACACACACCAGGCGAGAGGGGGGCGCCTCTCGGTGCTGCTCGCCGCCGCCGCCTGCCTGCCTCCCTCTCAGCACCACCAACCCAACCGATCCAGGCTGCACATGAGACTCAACATGGTGCTGCTGGATCACACAATGAATTGGGTTAGTGTTGTGGTCGGGTGGGGGTGGGGGAGGCTGGGGTGAGGGACTGACAGTGTGTGTGTGTGTGTGTTACAGACGCGGATCCATGAAATCTCCCCTCTCTCGCGCTCCCTCTCGCTCTTACACACACACACACACATACACTGTACGGCGGCGGCAGCGGGATTCACTTCTCCTCTCTCAGACAAAAAGATCTGAGGCCGCCGTGCTGCTGCCTGGGCGAAGGCGCAACACAGCGAACCCCAGAGGCCGGCCGCGGCACTGCAAAAGGCAGCTCCGAAATGGCAAAAGCCAGCATTGCCAGCGAGCAGTTCCTGGCGGGGAACAATAGGCTTCTCTCGCGGCTAAGGGCTCATCTGCAATGTGCCGCAAACTTCACACAAAGCCGGGCGGAAAGAGAAAAGGCAGGAGGAGAAGGGAGGGGGGAAGGAGAGAAGGCAGCTACTACCGGTTGTTCCAGGGTTAGGGGCAGAGGAAATGTTCCTGTTTTTTCAAAAGTTTAGAAAGCGAGGAAGTACTCTCTAGATTTCAAAGAATCTTGAGGCAGGCCTGTGTGTGTGTGTGTGGGGGTGTTAGGTGTTTTGTATCCATACACAGGCTGTGTTTAAGAAAGGGGAAAAATCTTTAATGGGATTTTAATTAAAGATATGTGAGTATTCAGCCTGGCAAGTCCTGGTTTGTTATGAACTGAGCCATATATTTAAAATAAACATTTTCTTATCTCACATGACACATGACCCAAAGTAATTTTATGACAGTTCCTGACCCCTGCAATTCAGAGTGATCTAGAAAGAGGTTTTTTAAAGTTGTATAAAGCAGATGACCTCTGAATACTAATAATACAATGTTATAAACTGAAAAACAGTGAGAAAATCAACCAGGAAAATACTTATTTGTTGCTGTATGAGTAGGTTACGTCTGATTGTGAAGAAGCTTGGAAGCCTTGTCATTTCAAATCCTATCTCTGGACTACTTCATCACACAAGAATGAATCCACTTTAAATCCGGCTCTGCCTCCTGCAGGATTCTGGGGTTTGTAGTTTAGGGAGGAACCTTTAACAGCCTCCAGACATCACACTGGCAATGAAGATCCGCATAGTTAAAGCAAGGGTATTCCCCATTGCAACCTATGGATGCGAGAGCTGGACCATAAGGAAGGCTGAGCTTGATATCAAGTAGTAAATAAGCATACAATAAAGAGCAACGATAATCATGGCGACCCCCAAAATTAAAACAGACCGAGACAAGGAAGGCTGAGGGAAGGAAGATAGATTCTTTTGAACTGTGGTTCTGGAGGAAAATTCTGAGAGTGCCTTGGATCGCAAGAAGATCAAAACAGTCCATGCTCCAGGAAATAATGTGCAACTGCTTACTGGAGGAAAGTATATTAGAAGCAAAAATTAAGTACTTTGGCCACATAATGAGAAAACAGGAAAGCTTGGAGAGGACAATGATGATGGGTAAAATGGAAGGAAAAAGGAAGAGGGGCCGACCAAGGGCAAGATGGGTGGATGGTAGCCTTGAAGTGACTGGCTTGACTTTGAAAGAGCTGGGGGTGGCAATGGCCGGCTGACATGGAGCTCTGGCATGGGCTGGTCCATGAGGTCATGAAGAGTAAACAACAACAACTTTAACAGCACTAAACTACAAACCCCAGAATTCTGCAGGAGTCAGAAACCGGATTTCAAGTGGATTTGTTCTCTAGTGTGATGTTACAGAGTCAGTTGATTTTAAGCCTCTAACTGCTTCAATAATAACTTTATTTATAGCCCACCCCAGCTCCCAATATGGGACTCAAGCGGCTCACAACATAAAAGGCAAATATTAAATGACAAGTACATACATACAGACATAACTTAGTAAAAAGCATGTAAACCCAACCACTATGGGAATGAGAGATATACCAGCCTACATTACAGAGATTCAGTCTCAATAATAAAGTGTATTAAGCACAGAACACATGAAATACACTATACCAGTGGTTCTCAACCTGTGGGTCCCCAGATGTTTTAGTCTTCAACTCCCAGAAATCCTAAAAGCTGGTAAACTGGCTGGAATTATGGGAGTTGTAGGCCAAAACACCTGGGGGACCCACAGGTTGAGAACCACTGACTATACAGTTACTGGACAATAACGAAACCTTAATTATCAAGACAGTGTGGTGTAACAATTTATTGTTGACAGTCCTCTGGAAGACTGGGGTTCAAATCCCACTGAGTGACCTAGAGCAAGTTACACTTTTCCAGCCTAAGAGGAGTGCAATGGCAAACCTCCTCTGAATAAATCAGCCTAGAAAAGCCTATAGAAAAGTCAATTTGTACATATAACAATAAAGTTATCAAAGAGTACCACCTATGCAGGAAAAGATGGGTCTTGGGGGAAAAAACATGGCCCACTGTGGGTCCAGACCAATTGAATAATGTAGACACAAATCCTGCATGTTGGTCATGATTAATTTATGTTCGATTCAATGGATCTGCTTCAAGAGTAAATCCAGTCCTATGCTTTATATAGAGAGATTATTTTACAGGCTTTAGATGTTTGATATTTTATTGGTGTTTGTATACTCGTACATATCCACTATTCCTCAACCCAGCCAGAGAGTACAGAATAGCAGAAGGTGAGGATTCCAGAAATTCTCAAAATATTTCTGTTGACAATCCACAACAGTCAAGATGCAGGATATTCTAATCCAAAACCTGAGGAGAAAGCCCCCAGGATTTCTAAAATGGAGCAATTGTTTGTGCCATAAAGGCCCTGGAAACTATGTGATTTTATTAATCGTGTCATGAGCGAACCAAAACTGTTGTATTGCATTAAAAACAAACAAACACAACACAAAGTTTGCAGACTTGGTATTCTATTAAATGTCCTTTGACCAGTAGCTGGCCACTTGGGGTGCCTCTGGTGTTGCTGCAAGGTCCTTTATTGTGCATGTAGCAGGGCTCAGGCTGCATTGCAGTAGGTGGTCTGTAGTTTGCTCTTCTCCACGTCACATGTCGTGGATTCTTTCTTAAGATTGGCTCTGGATCTCGTGGTGCCAGAGCACAGCCTGTTCAGCGCTTTCCAAGTCGCCCAGTTTTCTGTGTGCCCAGGAAGGAGTCTCTCATCCGGTCTCAGCCATTGATTGAGGTTTTGGGTTTGAGCCTGCCACTTTTGGACTCTCACTCGCTGAGGTGTTCCAGCAAGTGTCTCTGTAGACACTCTATTGGTTGCTACTCCCCAGCGGATGTCAGGTGGTGCAATACCGGGTAAACAGTGTAATTTCGCCAGTGGTGTAGGGCACAGACAGCTCGTGATAATGCGACATGTCTCATTAAGAGCCACATCCACTGTTTTAGCGTGGTGAGATGTGTTCCACACTGGACATACATATTCAGCAGCAGAGTAGCACAGCGCAAGGGCAGATGTCTTCACTGTATCTGGTTGTGATCCGCAGGTTGTGCCAGTTAACTTTCGTATGATATTGCTTCTAGCGCCCACATCACAACTATGTGATGCAAGAAGGGGTGTGTAGATACATGCTATGAGAGATTATAGCTACGAGGAGAGGGAATGAAGACACAGGAATGTGTGGAGGCCCAAAGAATGGAACATCTAGGCTTGGCAGGTAGAAAAGGTCAGATACAACAAAGCGGGAAGCATGAAGATGTCATTGCATATTTGACTTGTTCACTTCTTATTTTTGCATATTTACTATGTTGGTGTATGTCTTTTTTCTGTATTCTGTTCGTGGCAAAGGTAATATACTTGTTATAATTTCAGGTGCCATATTTAAGCATACCAGTGAAGTACAGTTCACAGAATTGGGCAAGCAAGTTCTTATCAATGGAAGGTCTTGTATGACACTCACCCAGTAACACAGCTGTAACCCTACACACTCCTGTCTAGAATATGTAGTATTCCCTTGCATCAGCACAGATATTAACCACTGTTAGTGAAACTGTGATAGCCCAAGAGGAGGGAAGGGCAAAGAGAAGCAGAAAGAAAAATTGGTCACAATGACTGACTCCTAAATCAGATATTTTAACCTGTGTGCATGCATTTCAAAAGGAATCTCTTTCTTTTGTTCCTACAAAATAACAAACAAGAAGGCTAATCTACATAATAAAGAGGTTCCAGCCACTGAGTAAATGGGACTTTGCTCTCCTTGGAAACTCAAATTAATATACATCTCTCAATCATGGCCCTTTTCCTATTGGAAATGGAGTGGAGGATAAACTCATAAAGCAAATTACATTTCTAGGCAAGTGTCTGCTAAAATTGTCACAGATATATTTGTATTGTAATGGTAGGTAACTGTCCTTCCTTTCGAACTATCAGGGTTCTGGGTGAATATTTTTTGAATAGGGAACAAAGGGCCCCCTTTTCTCATGTAATAATTGGAGCCTCAGTCCTGTATCATCACATTATCAATTCAGAGACCTCATAACCAAAGTTGGTAGAGTTCTGTTTAAAAATCGATGGCACATTATGGTCTCCAGCAGGCCTGTCAGGGAAATCTATATTCCCTTTATGCCATGCACTACATTACTCCAGGAAATTAAAATCTAAGATTATTTTTGTCTTTCATCCGGATTGCCGCTCCGATACAGGGAGATAAAAGGTGCATCGAAATGCCAGGGGTGCTCTCCAGGTCACAGTCATGGCTGGGATGATTTCCCAGTTTGGGATGATGTCCTGTCTTGCACCTATCTCTCTCACAACGCCTCCATAATTGGAGCGAATGTGACTGTATCCTTACATGACGATGGGTGGGGTATTTTTTTGGATGGGTGGGGGGAATACTTTTGAGATTATCTGCAGAAATTACCCCAACCCTATAGCTAGTCCTCAGCGCCCGGCGGGGACACCGTCCTCCACGCAGGAGGAGGAGGGAGGAGTTGTAAACACAGTCCTCGAATGACTCAAAAACGAGGGGTCTCCCTCTGGCAGAGGTGAGTGAGTCACTTTCCTCGCCGCAGAGCGAGTGGCGGGAGCAGCCGAGGAGACGGGCTCTCCTCGCGTAGGGCGGCCAGGCTTTTGCGCACCGTCCCTTACGTAACAACCGTCAGCTGGGGATTCCCTGGAGGGAGCGGCGGGGGGGGGGGGTCACGGTAGTAGTCCAGCACTATCCGGCCCAGGAGCCGCTTCGGCGCCCTGCCTGCCTGCTTGCCTGCCTATCCCGGCCACAGCCAGCACCGAAGGCCGCTTCGCCAGCTCGTCACAAAATGGCGGCGCCCATAGAGAAGCGCAGCCCCATTTTGTGCCCGTGGAGCTGCGCTGTCAGCGGAGACGGGCTGGGCTGGAGGGGGCAGGGGAGCCCAAGGGCGGCCTGCTCGTGTTACGAAGAGGTGGAGGAGGAAGGGCGGGGTGGGTGGCTTGGGTGGCTGGCTGGGCGGGCGGGCGGGCGGGTGAGAAGGCCTTCTTCCTCGCCGCACCCGCTCCTTGGAGGAGACTCTAGGACGTGAGAGACCAGGAGGGAGGGGGCGGAGCCAAGGGGCGGCGGCGGGCGGGGCCAGGCGCGAGCGCCGGGATTATTCCTCCCCGCGCCGACGTGACTGAGTGTTCCTCCTCGGCCCTCCCGGATTGGCTGCTGCTCTTCTCGCCTGGCCTGGCCTGTTGTTGTTGTTTTTGTGAGAGCGGTCTTGGCTCGGCCCTCCTCTCGGACTCGGGGCCATTTTCTTTTTCTGCCGGGCGGGCTGCCTTCTCCCTTCAGCTTCCCGGCAGAAGCTCGCCAGCCTCGCGATCGTTCGCCTCCTCCTCCCCTTCCGCCGCCGAGACTTGGGTCCCCTCCCCGCTGCTGCCGGCGAGACTTGGAGCCCGCCCGCTCGCCCGGCACAACACTGGAGCCGCAGCGCCTTCCCAGCAGCGAGGTCCTCCTCCGCCTCCTCCTCCCGACGCCGCGGCCGCCTCTTCCTTCCCCGCTGGGCTCCGGCCCCTCCTGGCTCCTTCTCGCCCATTCTGGCCAACGGCGGCCCTTTTTGTAACTTTCCCTTCTTCTTCTTTTGTTGTTGTTGTTGTTGTTGGCTCTTCTTTTTCCACCCCAGCCTCTCTCCCTCCTGGAGGATCACCCACTCGGTCAATAACAGGTCGTATTTGGGAGTTGATCACCCTTTTTCCCCTTCTTTTTTCCGGTTCTCTCTCTCTGAATGCATCGTCTTGCTTAAACTGATGCTCTCTCTCTCCAAGTTGCACTGGTGGCAAGCTTGCAAGGTACAACTCCCTCTGTGTCTGAATCTCGTTCTTCGTCGGTGACATTTCTTTTTCTTCTTCTTTTAAAGAAAGGATTTTCTCTCGCTTTTGAAAATAGCCCTTGACATTGGGATTGTTTGTTTGAGCAATAAGCTGATGTGGAAGGCTTGTGTCTTGTGGGAACCGTTTGGCCCAAAGTAGCCAACATGCCTTGTGCTGGTGAAACCAGGTCCCTTGTCCCTTCCTCGGTTTGCTGTCTGGCATGATGTCTGCTCTGTCAAAATGGTTTTGAAATGCATTGTGCTTAATTTCAGGGGTAGGGGGGGGGAATGTATGTTTAGGAATCATTTTCACTTCACACAAAACTAATTTTCTGTGTGAGTGGGAAAGAGAACAAAGTGGGAGCTTTTTAACATGCAATATTGAATATGTGAAAAACTTGAACTAAATTATTGGCATCGATTTTGAAAAATAAAAGATGAAATGGAACATTTTCTAGTGCTAGACTCTTGATTTTGAACTAATTTAAATATCTCGAAATTGCAGATAGCATATTATTGTCATAGGCTTATTCGTAGTATAATTTAAAAGGCAGTTATGAAACAAAGCCACTGTAGCCATTTCCTTCATCCTGAACCATTCCTTCCAAGGCACCCAGCCCTCCCTTTCTGCTTGCTTTTTATGCAGTCATGGTGGGTCTTTGTGGCATCTCTTGTTTTTTTTCCTGAGGAAGGATCTGCTGGCTTTGTATCATTTTCTGCCTCATTGCTGTTCAATATAGATGCTAGTAGTGTTTATTTTGTTAATAAAGAATCTCAAGCCTACTTTTGTGTAGCTTCAGTTTGTGTTTTCGTACTGTTTTCAATGGTTTTTTAAAAAGTGCGTAGTACCTATTGTTCTTTTAGGAGCTCTTAAGATTTCCGTAACCGTACTGTGCTAGTTCAGTATCTTAAACAATAAATGCTTGTGCTAGTTCATGGCAGTTGTATGTTTGTTCACAAACACAGTGAGATTTGGACGATAGAATTCTTTTAGGAAAAGCATGCCTGTTTCATGGGGGATCTTCCTTTGTTAAATCCCATTTTACAACCCCACAATACTTACTTAACACCAGTGAACTACTTTTAGTGTAATAATTTAATATTTATTTGTCTTAAACAATACAATTCTGGTTGTAATCCAATAGTGTGCACCCCCCAAAGCATAATAATAAAATGAGACCAAATGTTCTTACTCTAGGGAAGTATTTAATGTGGACCTTCTTTTATTAAAATCCTATTTCAGGTAGCTAAACTGCAGTCTCATGCATATTTATACTACGGTGGACAATTGGAGCAAATTCAGTTGTTGCACTGGCAACTCATTCTTATGTACAGAAAGATAAATTCTCCTGAATTTAAAGTTACCATAAATCTATATGCAAGTAATTTTGGTCTTGAATCTGATAAATATTAGGAACAAGGCAAATGTTTCTAGTCCTCGTAGCTACAATAGAGTTAAGTGTATATCTACATGAAAAGTTGTGTTAACTTACAATAGAGTAGAATGGCCATACACAGTTGGCCATTCTACTGTGTATGTGAATCTTCATTTTTTAAATGTTGTGATGCATAGACCGTGACTATGGGCAATATATAAAAGGGTTTTTCTTATCACTGTGCAAAAAAAATTGCAAGGCTTACTATTCAAATCATGCATACAAATGACCAAGGTCTCCGTAGCAGTTCATTAATTTTGTCCACAACCATAATAACACTGGGTGCAGTTCAAAGACTGCTTATGATAATTCTTCTGCGCCTTCTGACTTTATACTCCGGCTCTATAATTTGGTTAAAACAGCTTCTTAAAAGATAAAATTGCTTTCCTCCACAGAAGTCCTGCTTGTTTTCCATTACAATTTTAAATGGACATGTGATATAGGATGATATAAGGTGATAACTCTACTCCAAATTGTGGTTCTCTTCAAGGTAATTTAAAATTCTTAGTTTCCAGTGATTTGTCTGTTTATTTAAATGATGAATTTCTAATGAATGTAAGAAAGCTGCGCTTTCAATATGATTCTAAATATGCTTGTTCAAGAGTGAACCTTACTAAACTCTGGAATTTATTCCCAAGGACTTGCTTGTAAATGTGTTGCCTTAAAACCCATTTCGCCTGTCTGATAATCTACCAATTACATGCGCATCATCAAATAAGTTAATTGAAGCTGACTTTATAACAACCTATTATAGGATGCACACCTTATAGTCAATATATCTAGGTGGCTGATATTGTGGAAAGTATTCTCTACAACCCAATGATTGTCATTACGTTTTACAGTATTATAGGTGCATATGGAGGGACAGGGTTTTGTAATTGTTTTGTGTCAGATTACAATTCTCAGTTAGGAAAACTTGCCAGATGGCCAGACTCTCGCAGCCTCAAAGGAAGGCAAAGGAAAAGCCTCTCTGATGAAATCTTGCCAAGATAAGTTTGCTTTAGCATTGCTATAGGTCAGAAACAACTTGAAGACATACAACAAGATACTGTTTCCAGACTCTGGCAGCAAATAATTAATCTTGAAGCTGTTATTTGCTCCTTATAATTAAACAAAGTTTGTCTTTTGTAAATTGTGTTGTGTTATAGACTAAATTTTGTTGGGCTTGAAACAAAGGTTGGAGTTCATTGAAAAGGGGGTGGGGGAGCTCTCTGTTTTCAAGAATCTGGCAGATTTAAAATAATTGGTCTTAGTTTACAGCAATAATATAAAATTATTTGAAGGGGTTTTTGCTGGCCTGTTTGCTTTTATTCCTGTGGAATGGTCCTTAGGGACAGTTAGCTATGCCATTGCAAATAAGCAGTGCTTTGTATTCCTTAATGACAAGATCTGGTTTTGGTGGTGGTGAAGTTGAGGATGCCAATAAAGAGAATGCAGATATCCACCTTGACATCTCTTAAAAATCAAAAGAAAGGAGAATATGTAGGTGAAATAACAGAAACTAGTTGATCTCGCAAAATGGCCACTTCCCCCCTTCCTGATAGAGGACTGGCTGTCACAATGGAAAAAATAAGGGGAAACCAATTATTGTGCATGCCTCCTCCACCTATTAGTCAAACGCCACATTTTAACCATTTTCAATCTATACTTACTCTGGAGTGTGTATTTGCAAATGACAGAACTGGTGGTAGCTTTTATAGTGGTAGTTCACATTCCAACTATAAATCATTGATTTAAGTACTCACTTGACTGGTTTGTGGATGAGAATCTTTACTAAGCACCATTGGCAATGAAACAGCTGTTAAACAAAGAAATAGGTTTCAGTCCTATACAAGAGTATACTGTATGTTCTATTCAACTAGATTACCGGTAGGTGTCTTAAAATTGTAAGCATGCCTTTTTGTATTAAGTTACAAATTAAGACATCTAGATAGAAATAAATTTCATTAGAAGTATTTTAAGGGAATAATTAGTGTGATCATTCAGCATTTTGTTTTCACATCATGGAAGCAGATTTATTTTATCTCCCTAATAGTTATCAGATCTTGATCTGATAGTGGTGAGTATTAAATTTTTTTATTTTTGTGAGTGCTGGTCTGCAAAATAGAGTGAAACACTAAAAAAAGAAGAAAGAAAACATTGCAAAACTCTGAAACATATCCCCATAGTTAAACTCATATGCTTAATGGAAAAAGCATGGAATATATATATTTAATGCCACAAAGAGAGTGAAGGTTGGTTTGACATGGTATAGTGGTTAGGTTTGCACCACTATTTAGGGCAAATGAATCAAGAAATACTAGTGGGAATTCTTCCTAAAATTGTTGGCTTAAATAGGCTGTTTTTCAACCTTGCTCATCAAAATTGAATTTAAAAATCTGCTCTAATAAAAGTGTTGTAAAGACAGTTATATGTCTCCTACCATAGCAGCTGTCTTAGACACGATGTAAACAGCTAAAAGACAGTGGCAGGAAAAGCGGGGAAGTTCAGATCTAATTCTTAAAAAGAGCCAATGTAAAAGACACTTTTGGGAGAGGAGTAGCCAGATTAGCATTTGGGCATCAGGTTCAATAAATAAGTAAGGAAGTGGAGTTATTTTTAGCCTTTCCCGTGCTGCAGCCAAGTAGAATGGGAAGTCTAGACCTAAAATTGGATATGCCACATATTACACAGTCTCTGCAGTACTGTTTCACACATTAATAGTTATAAACTACATGAAGAATGTTTTTAATCTAGTAGAAGGAAGTAAAGGCAGACATTCAGTGGGATTGGCTAATATAACTTGATTGCAATCTGAGCAAGGTCGTCTGGAGACAGACTTGCATCTGAGTAGACGAGTATAGGATCACATTCTTAATTATGTTATCCATGAAAAAGGAAATGATTACTATGTATCCTTATTACCTGCAGTTACATCATCTGACCCTTTGATAAGAAGCAAAGGTTTGCTTTAGTAACTTCTTGTGCACCAGAAGGGTGTTTTAGCAATGGGTGTAGCAGCAGCTCCTTCAAAACTTGTTTTCTACAAAAACAAAGGAGTGAGGAGACATTTGTTTGTTTGATAAATTTATGAACCTTTGGAAATTTCTTAATATTTTGAATGGAAATAGAGATTTTTACAGTCTGAATGTAGGAGAAACCTGTGCTATCTAGACATAGGACTTTGAATACCCAATTCTTAAAAATCTATCTTTGTTTCAATATATTTAATCAATGCCACATGTTGTAGGCTATATTTTGAAAGAAGAAACTGGCAACATAATGCTTATGAAATTCATAAGTCAACAGTTGACTTGAAGGCACACAAACACAGTATTTAAGATTTACCACATTTTTTTCTTTTCTGAAAGTTCTCATTTTTAATGACAGACCTTTGTGGCAGGCATGTAAACATGACCGTATCCACGTTTGATATTGCTGTGATCTGTCAAACTTAATTGATGTAATAAAGGAAGAGTTTAATTTAAATTAGTTTAGAGAGGACTTTCCAGAAACACTCGTGTTTTCCCATTTAAGATAGGAGAACTTGCAGTTCATAAACATTTGTATGCAGAAGAAGCTGAAACTGGCAGATTTTCCCATCCTTAATTTTCACGGTGCTCAGAATTTATCTATTAAGAGGACCCTTCTGGCTAGCTCTCTTTTGTGGTGGCGAAATGAAATTGTGAATTACATGCTTCTGCACCTTGAGCTTATACTTAAAGATGAAAGAATTGGTCTTTGCCTCTAATGAGCTGTTTAACTCAATACAATCAGAAGTTGACCAGAACATTTCATTGTAAAAACAGATTAAAGTATGCTAAGGTCTATTATAGTTCTCATCTGTTGTTCATGGCAAGAAAGAGATAATCTAACCTTGTGGTTCTCAACCTATGAGTCTCCAGGTGTTTTGACATACAGCTGTCAGGATTTCTGGGAGTTGAAGGCCAAAACATCTGGGGCTCGCAGGTTGAGAACCACTACTATAACCATTAGGGCCGAATCCAGCCCACCATCTCATTTTACGCGGCCCTCCAGATGCTGGACTACAACTCCTGTATTCTTCACCATTAGACATGACTAGAGCTGATGGTAGTTGTGATACAGCAACATCTGGAAGGCTGCAATTTTTTTTAGTTAGGATAATGGGGTTTTAGTTTAGATGCAAAGCTTGTGGATATGATGCCTGACTTTAAAAATGTCGAAAAGCTTTTCCCAAGCTTCAGAGAAAAAAAGTGCAATTCCCATTACCCCCAATCTACAAGGCAGACAATCAAAAGTGATGGGAGTTTTCATTTAGTAACATCTGGGACTCAATCTGGGTAAAAGCTAAAGAGCACCAACCACTATGTTATATATAAATATGTGTGTGTGTGTATACACACACACACATATATACACACACAGTAAAGTCTTGCTTATCCAACCTTCACTCATCCAACATTCTGTATTGTCCAACGCATCCTGCCTCCCACCCGGATCTACAGATGTTTCCTTACATATTTCAGTGCTAAATTTGTAATACAGTGATTATTACATCAGTGTTTCCCAACCCTTTTAAAGCCGCGGCACACTTTTAACATTAAAAAAAATCCGGGGGCACACCACCAACCAAAATGACACAAAATGACACTCTAACACAGTAAAGAATGGCTGGGGGTTGGTGGCCTGCTGGGAGCAGCTGCTGGGAGTGCCGAAGCCGGGGAGGGGGCGGAGCCAGGCTACCCCTGGCTTCACCTCTCCCAGCAGCTGCTCCAGCCTTGAGGGGGCAGTGCCAAGCCAGCGGTGCCAGAGCCAGCACAATGCTGGCTTGGCACTGTCCCCTCAAGGCTGGAGCAGCTGCTGGGAGTGCCGAAGCCGGGGGAGGGGGCAGAGCCAGGCCACACCATGCGCCGCCCCCTCCCCCCAGCTTCAGCTCTCCTACATAGGAGGAGCATGAGCGGTGGATGGGCTCCTCCTCCATGTGCCTTCAGCGAGCGAGGAGCGAGAGTCATGGTGGGAGTCATAGCGGATTGGAGGCTGGCTGGGGAAACGGCCGAAGGAGGCGGCGCCCCGGTCCCTTCTTCTTTTTCTTCGCCACTGCCTGGCCCTTCCTCCTCCCCCAAGCAGCAGGAGTTCGGCAGGAGGGGGGAGGAAGGGGGGCAGAGAGCTTTTCTCACGGCACAGCAGGAGGTCTGTCATGGCACACTAGTGTGCCACGGCACACTGGTTGAGAAAGACTGTACTACATAACGCTACTGTGTAGTAAACTGCTTTTTCTGTCAACTTATTGTAAAACATGATGTTTTGGTTCTTAATTTGTAAAATCATAACATAATTTGACATTTAATAGGCTTTTCCTTAATCCCTGCTTATTATCCAACATTTCCCCTTATTCAACGTTCTGCCAGTCCATTTATGTTGGATAAGCGAGACTCTACTGTGTGTTTGGCCTTCCACATTTACAGATTCTCTTTCCACAGCCCCTTGAAGGCAATAATAAGGCTGATGTAGCCCTTGATGAAAATGAGTTTGATATCCTTGACATCACCAAAACATCAAAACTTTTATCTTTTCCCTTTTAGATTTATCACCCTGGTTCTTTTTAAATAACTAGTTAGGTTAAATCAGGTATGGGCAAACTGAGGCCCTCCCTCCAGGTGTTTTGGACTTGAAGTGCCACCATTCCTAACAGCCTCAGGCCCTTTCCTTTTCCCCCTCAGCCGCTTAAGCGGCTGAGGGGGAAAAGGAAGGGGCCTGAGGCTGTTAGGAATGGTGGCACTTCAAGTCCAAAACACCTCGAAGGCCCAAGTTTGCCCATACCTGATATATACTTCTGTAAAGTAGCAAAAATGAATAGTCAACAGATGCTAGGTGTAGGCCTATAGCATTTGCTGAAGAGAGTTGTAGCTGCAGCAGATGACATCGTATTTAACACTTTGGTCGAAAGATGAGATCTTGAGGCAGCTAAATGGCATAATAACACAGTCTTAAACTTAGCTGTGGGCTTTCCCTGTATTTTTAAAATTCCTTTGGTTATTTTACCACAAAGATATTCTCTTCTGCTTACCACCCTCTGGGTGTTTGGGCCCAAATGCCCATCGGGTGGCCTTTTCCTTTCCCCCCAACAGTCATTCCCCAACTGCCAATGGAACACTTTCTGTCAGAAATTCCATTTTCCTTCTTCATTCCCCTCTCTCTTTAAAAGCCCATCTCTCAAACACAATTCTTGCTTTTCTAATAGCAGTCAAGCTTAATTTCTTGATATTTTCTCACATTGGTTAGCCACAACATCTAGTAAACATAGGGCCCTTCCACACAGCCCTATAAACCAGAATATCAAGGTAAAAAATCCCATATTGTTTGCGTGTGGAGTGAGATAACCCAGTTCAAAGCAGATATTGTATTTTTCGGCCTTGATATTCTGGGATTTAGGGCTGTGTGGAAAGGCCCATAATTTAATATACAGTTGCTGAGAGGAATTATAATTTCCACCACAAAAAGCCCATCTCTCAAACACAGTTCTTGCTTTTCTAACAGCAGTCAAGCTTAATTTCTTGATATTTTCTCACATTGATTAGCCACAACGTCTAGTAAACATAGGGCCCTTCCTCACAGCCCTATATCCCAGAATATCAAGGTAGAAAATCCCACATTGTTTGTGTGTGGACTGAGATAACCCAGTTCAAAGCAGATATTGTGGTATTTTCGGCCTTGATATTCTGGGATATAGGGCTGTGTGGAAAGGCCCATAATTTAATATACAGTTGCTGAGAGGAATTCTAATTTCCACCACAAAAAGCCCATCTCAAACACAATTCTTGCTTTTCTAATAGCAGTCAAGCTTAATTTCTTGATATTTTCTCACATTGGTTAGCCACAACATCTAGTAAACACAGGGCCCTTCCTCACAGCCCTATATCCCAGAATATCAAGGTAGAAAATCCCACATTGTTTGCGTGTGGAGTGAGATAATCCAGTTCAAAGCAGATATTGTGGGATTTTCGGCCTTGATATTCTGGGATATAGGGCTGTGTAGAAGGGCCCTTAGTTTAATATACGGTTGCTGAGAGGAATTATAATTTCCACCGCAATATTTTTTCCGCTAGTCCCATAGTATCATGAGCATGGAGTGCTTCAGAAAAAAAAAAGTGTGTGAGGGAAACTGTCAATCTTAAAAGTGGAATGGGATGCGTAACTGCCAGTTTGCATTAAGAGTTATCTGAAGGAATATCAAGGTAGAAAATCCCACATTGTTTGCGTGTGGAGTGAGATAACCCAGTTCAAAGCAGATATTGTGGTATTTTCGGCCTTGATATTATGGGATATAGGGCTGTGTGGAAAAGGCCCATAATATACGGTTGCTGAAAGGAATTATAATTTCCACCACAAAAAGCCCATCTCTCAAACACAATTCTTGCTTTTATAATAGCAGTTAAGCTTAATTTCTTGATATTTTCTCACATTGGTTAGCCACAACATCTAGTAAACATGGGGCCCTTCCACACAGCCCTATATCCCAGAATATCAAGGTAGAAAATCCCACATTGTTTGCGTGTGGAGTGAAATAACCCAGTTCAAAGCAGATATTGTGGTATTTTCGGCCTTGATATTCTGGGATATAGGGCTGTGTGGAAAAGGCCCATAATATACGGTTGCTGAGAGGAATTATAATTTCCACCACAAAAAGCCCATCTCTCAAACACAATTCTTGCTTTTCTAACAGCAGTCGAGTTTAATTTCTTGATATTTTCTCACATTGGTTAGCCACAACAGCTAGTAAACATAGGGCCCTTCCTCACAGCCCTATATCCCAGAATATCAAGGTAGAAAATCCCACATTGTTTGCGTGTGGAGTGAGATAACCCAGTTCAAAGCAGATATTGTGGTATTTTCGGCCTTGATATTCTGGGATATAGGGCTGTGTGGAAAGGCCCATAATTTAATATATGGTTGCTGAGGGGAATTATAATTTCCACCACAAAAAGCCCATCTCTCAAACACAATTCTTGCTTTTCTAATAGCAGTCAAGCTTAATTTCTCGATATTTTCTCACATTGGTTAGCCACATGGCTATATAGGGCTGTGTGGAAAGGCCCATAATTTAATATACGGTTGCTGAGAGGAATTATAATTTCCACCACAATATTTTTTCCGCTATTCCCATAGTATAATGAGCATGTAGCGCTTCAGGAAAAAAAAGAGTGTGAGGGAAACTGTCAATCTTAAAAGTGGAAAGGGATGCGTAACTGCCAGTTTGCATTAAGAGTTATCTGAAGGAATAAGGGTAATGAGTAAATGCCTCTTCACAAGAGGGGAATTATATTCTAACTTGTCCTTTGAGGGGGGAAATATTACTTGAAAGCAATTCCTCAGAAATAAGCTTTATTTGAACCAATAGAAGCTGAGGGGAAATTGGGAGTTGTGCGCCCCTGTGTTGCGAAAGTCCTGTGATCTGAAATCTGTGGTCCTTGAAGAAATGGAGTTGACAAAAGCTCGGTTTGTTTGTCAGCTATTCTCAGAGTCTCGTCTATATGGAGAAATAGTCTCCGTTCCTGACTTTGTAATATCAAATTCAAAAACTACCCAGCAGATTGAGTCTTTGTATCACTAGAAATGTCTTCTGGAGTCAAATGCTCCTGAGCCAAGTCTACGGACAGTTGGTTACGAATTCAAAAGTGGTTATTGTCCTGTTTTTTAAAAAAAGCAATTCCTATTTTTTTCCCTCTCTCTATATATATAGGATTTAGGTGTATTTAGAATTGGGTTATCTGCATGTGGCATTAAAAGAAGTGCACACTATGTTAAAAAATCTGCAGTGGGATGAAATTTAATTCCGTTTTATTATTGTATCTCGCTAATAAGCGAAGGAAACCCCTGCTATGAGAGAGAGACAATGGAGGATCAGAGAAATCTGACTCACAGGCCTATACTTGGTAAGAATAACCAAGAAAGTGTGTCAGGAAAGAAGAGTTTTTGCTCTTGACCTGCTAGTTACATGGAAGGAAACGAAAGTGACCTAGAAACTGAACTGCATGGAGTCTACAAGATAGCTCACAAGGCGTTATTTCAAATCAGATCAAAGACACTTCCGCATAATAGGGCCTAAACTGACAGAAGAATACAGGTTCTTTGTCAACATCTGGGATTGCCTCAAGTCGTATGTCTTATTACAAACCTATTCCTGTCAACTGTTGAAAAATCTTTTACTTTTACTCTTCCTAGCCTCTGCATATTCAAATATTTCAACTAAATTTCCAAGTATTTTTTTTACAGTTAATGGAACACATATGTGGGGTTGTCATGGTTGGAATCACTGGGTTGCTGTGAGTTTCCGGGCTGTATGGCCATGTTCCTGAAGCATTTTCTCATCTATGGCAGGCATCTTCAGAGGTTGGGAGGTCTGGTCAAAAATAAGCAAGTGGGGTTTATATATCTGTAGAATGTCCAGGGTGGGAGAAAGAACTTTTGTCTACTGGAGGTAAGTGTGAATGTTGCAGGAAGCAGCCAGACTTTGAAGCTGCAAGGCCATCCAGTGCTTATCAAGGTGGCCAATTGCAGCATTCACACTTGCCTCAAGTAAACAAGAGTTCTTTTCCCCACTCTGGACATTCCACAGATACTGTATATATCCGAGTATAAGCCAACCCAAATATAAGCCAAGACACCTAATTTTACCACAAAAAACTGGGAAAACGTATTGACTCAAATATAAGCCGAACGTGGGAAGTGCAGCAGCTACTGGTAAATTTCAAAATAAAAATAGATACCAATAAAATTGCATTAATTGAGGCATCAGTAGGCTAAATGTTTTTGAATTTTTACATAAAACTGATCAAACCATTCTAACCTTCTTCAATGTAAATGTGTTTACGTATCCTTCCAATAATGATATAGTAAAATAATAAATGTAAGAATAATAGAGTAAAATAATAAATGTAATAATAACAACAGAGTAAAATAATAAATAACTTTGACTCTGGTATAAGATGAGGGGGGCTTTTTCAGCCTAAAAAAGGGCTGAAAAGCTAGGCTTATACTCAAGTATATGCAGTATATAAACCTAGTTTCCAAACAGACATAACCTCTGAGGATGCCTGCCATATATGTGGGCAAAACTTCTGGAAAGAATGCTTCTGGAACATGGTCATACAGCCCAGAAAACTCACAGCAACCCATATGTGAGGTTATTGATCTGCAAGTGCCTTTCAAATAGCAGTTGTTTAATTATTTATGCATGAAAGCCGAAACCACACCTGAAAATAAATGTGGAACACACAGGACATTTATTTGGAATATTATTGGTTTGAGATGGGGCATTAAAGTTTTATGCTTCCTTCATGAAGTAGAATAATAAGTAAATTCAGCTGCAGGCCACATGTTTCCTTTATATGTTAAGATGGTCTTTGATTAAAAAGAGAGGATGGCCATGGTCTTAAAATCTATTTTAGGATACCCTGAATAGTGCCACTGTTTCTCAGAAGAAAACATTCCTGGCTTTTAACTATATTTAAATTTTCACAGCACAAACCTATAAACGTATGTCCAATTTAGTTCAATGGAACAATAGTATTATCTGGTAAACATGTAGGTGTGCAAACTCAGAGTCCTTAAGAAAATGGAATAAAAATAGTGACATAATTCCAGCATTGTGTGTGAATGCTGCTCAGGCTTGGCCCGAATTTGATATCTCTCTCTTTAAAAGCATTGTTGAAGTTGTTCTTGTTGCTGCTAGTCAGAATATTGATCCCAATATATCCATGATCTACTGTATGGATGAGCTGGAAAAAATGCCTTTAATGAGCAGTGATGGGTCTTCTGTAGATTTTCGTCTACAGCTTCCTTTAATCATAGCCAGTATACTTGGCATTGAAGGATTGTAATACCTTCATTCCAAAAGCATCCTACAGTTTCCTATCTGTGCATTATGCACAATGATGGCAAATGAGCTAAGATGAGAGCAAAGCACTGAGCAGTTTACCTCTATCAAAACCAGCTTTTTGCTTTTGAAATCTGTGGGGAAAAATACTATATGTGATGGATTTTGATATGTTTGGCTAGTCTGATAGTTCTAGCATTGGATTAATTATGCAGTAGCACAGCAGTTGAGGTAAATGCTTCCTTTTATGCAATGTACGTCTTGGAAAAAACATATTGCATATTTTAAGTGGGTATAAATGCTTTTTTATTTATGACAAAGCTTTATGTTGGTCCCAAATTTATTCTGGCATGGAAGAAAGTGAATAGATCTTGCTATACCACATAGTAAACCATCTCTCCTTAAACAGAGGGTTAGCGATGGATTCATGACCTTGAAAGCAGCAATATGCCTGATACCACCTTTGAATTTAGGTGTTTAAAGAAATAATAGACAATTTATATATTGTGAGAAGGGGCAGCCATGCTTGCAGTTACCTATTTGGCTTTTGTTAATACCATAAAATTAGACATGATTTATAAAACTGATGTAGAAACTGAAATACTCTTGTTTGTGAAAATCAACGCTTTCAGGTACAGCAACACTTCTCCTCTCTCTCTGCTTAATATTTAATCTGCCCATAAATTGCAGCTAGGGTAATATGAATAGCAATATGAAAATTATTCAAGTGTTGTGATCCATCTCGCTGACCTTGTTCAGACTTTTGCTAGGTCAGGCCAAGCAAGCTGGTAAGCAAGCCCTGGGAGGCAGCAATTAAAAAACACCCAGAAAATTATTAGAAGAAGGTGAAGAATTATTAAAGGTAAATGACAAGTACAGAACAAAAAAGGTTTACAGAAAGAAAGTGAGAAAAGAAAAGTAGAAATTGCTTTCAGATGTGTTACTGGGGTTGAACTGTTCATACAATCTTACCACATGGGCACTATAATGCTATAGAGGTATAGAAGGACCCTTACAGAAATAATCATTATGATTATCTGTGGCCCCTTCCACACAGCCCTATATCCCAGAATATCAAGGCAGAAAATCCCACAATATCTGCTTTGAACTGCGATATATGAGAGTGTGGACTCAGACAACCCAGGGCCCTTCCACACAGCCCTATATCCCAGAAAATCCCATATCTGAGTGTGGATTCAGATAACCCAGTTCAAAGCAGATATTGTGGGATTGTCTGCCTTGATATTCTGGGATATAGGGCTGTGTGGAAGGGCCCTGTGAGTTCCTCTTGTTGGATTTGATATCCTTGTTCCATTCAGGGCCCTTCTACATTATATAACTATAACACTATGATTCCACTGTAATCCTGTGGAATTCTGGAGTTTATAGTTTGATGAAGCATTAGATCTCTCTGCCCCAAAATTCTACATACTATATAATCTCATGTATACATCAAAATTTTATTCCAAAGTATTCACACACCCATACCCCCCAAAACTAGGTCACTTTATATCACAATGGTACCTCTGTCTGCCACAACACAATTTATTTCCTTTTGTCATGTGTGCTTGGAAAAAATTGCTCTTTGGTGGTTCCCTGCTATGACATAAAGAGCACAGGATATCAGTGCTGTTTTTAGGCTCTCCCAAGACTAAGCTCTCCCATGTTGACCCCCAAAGTTTTACCCTACATTTATCCATGGGTCATATCAAAATTCACAATTGTTTTCCCCCAGATATGCCCTTGACTTATCCATGACACTGGCTTATACATAAGGACATATGCTAATTTTCCCAAAATTGCAAATCCTAGATTCCAACCAATACAATCATGGCAATTAAAGTTTATTTTTAGAGCTATACGCCACTTACATAGTGTGAAATAGCTTCAAGAAAGTGAAGCTTTATTTGCCCGTGACAAATTGAAAATCTTATGTTGCTGTTATTAGGGTTCCTTAATACCATGCATGTGGAAGCCATTTAATAACTGTGTTAAAAACAACATAGTATTTCTGCTGAACTCTTAAAAATATATATTGTTGGCTCACACCTTTTCTGATGGATGTATTAACACAGTTGGAAATGCTGCTACAGCTTTGAAGGATAGGAAGAGCCTGCATGTTGTCAAGGCCAAAGCACATTCAGTTAAAATGTGTTCAGCGTTTGTTACCCTTCTGCAAAGTCACATTAGCAGCAGATTGAACAATGGGAGGAAGATTAAAATTTGAGGAAATTGCTGCATTTAAAACAATCTTTCATTGACAGAATCTGATGACTTCATGAAACTGAACTATAATTTTGGAGTATACTAAAATAGAATTTGTATAGTAATTTTAATACATTTAAGTGGCAAGACAAAATGCTGGTGTGACTTTAATTAAATGTAATCACAAAGAGTTCTGCACATCTGTGAAGTAGATTGAACTTGTATGAGCTTCTCAGCATTGCTTTAAAGGAATAAAGCAGGATTGCATTCATTAGCCAATGAATACTTAAAATGAAACATTATGTGTTTTAGTACCACATTGAGTGTTTGGAACAAGTCATTCAACGTAGTTATGCTAGTGCAGGGTGCAAACTGGAAGGTGATGTCATTGCATTCCTTGCATGATATCATTCTTTGAAGTAGTATTCTCTGGAAATTCCCTTATGTGTTCTCCACCAACATGATTTATTTTTATGGAGTTCTCTTGTGTACAAAGTCAAAGGTATTTTTCTTGTTATTAAAGATAGATTGCTCAGAATTGTCTCTCATATTTTCAGGTCAATTTTAAAATGGGCTTTTATGGGGGGGGGGTTTCTTACAATACATGACATTGTTACTGAAATCGAATAGCTGACATGGGTTTTTCTATTAGATATATTCTAGCATGTATGAATCTGCTTTACAGTATTGATACACAGCAAGAAAATGAGCCAAATTTGCCTATATTTCAGTGATGTATGCTCCTTGTATTGTGATCCCTTGACAAAATAACTATTGTTACCTTTTTTCAATCTCAGTATCCCATCTCTCTTGTTCATAATTTCTGCTCAAACAGACCATTGTAGATTTTATATAGCCGCTGAACCAATCAAACATGAAAAGCAAATACAGTTGGTCCATCATATCCACAGGTGCTGCATCCATATTCAGTCAACCACAACTGAAAAATATTTGGGGGAATCCAAAACAAACTTGATTTTGCCACATGAAAAGCACTACCATTTCACAAATCTTCAAGTTCTCTCTTGCACTTGCACAGCATTTTCCTACACCATTGCATATAATGGGACTTGAGCATTCATGGATTTTGTTATCTATGGGGATCTTAACAACCTAAGGCAGTGGTTCCTAAACTGTACTCCGCGGAATCCTGAGGCCTCCTTGTGTGCATCCCAGGTGCTCTGCAGCCTCTCCAGGAACATAAAATAAATAAATATTGAATGCAATTAAAAGATATGAAACAAAATATAGAACCAAAATAAGAAAACTAGTTGAATTTCGCACTTTCTCTAGCAAAGGACGCTTGGCCATTCTGTTGCTGCTACTTCCAGAATTATTGTTGTGTGAGATGGACAGACAAGGAGGCTGAGCGGGATGCTGGCCTATTGCACACACCATCACATTTTCTTCGAATTGCACATTCAAGAAGTTTCTCTCTTATTCTCAACCTTTTGAGAATTCCTGGAATCTGCTTGAAGCTTCTCAGAACTCTTAGCCCCATATAAATGGATGCTGGCCAATTGATTTGGAGTAATTTCACAGTGAAATTTCATAACGATAACATTGTCATTATGGTAAATTGCAAAATTTTAAAAATACAATTTTATTGCATGGACATTGCACAGTTGTTTAGATAGCTCTTTGCATGTTCTTACTATCCATCCCCTCTTTCTTCCCCCCATTACACTACTCTGCAACACCATTAACTTGTAAGAATTGATTCCAAAAAGGGCTTTGTGAGTTTAAAAGGATTGGGAACCACTAACTTAAGCTATCAAACCATATATCTGAGACAAACCAGCTCTTTGTGAATTCTTGCTGATAGATAGATAGATAGATAGATAGATAGATAGATAGATAGATAGATAGATAGAAGAGGTGCAGGAAGCTTTTTTGATCTGGACAAAACTAATTGTCCAGATCAATTAGTTGGAATTGGTTTTAATGCTGATTTAATGTTGTTATGTGTTTTTATTGGTATTTTATTGTTGTAAACCGCTCTGAGCTTCGGAGTGAGCGGTCTACCAAGCTGAAATTAATAATAATAATAATAATTTAAGAAGAAGAAGAACAGTAAGATTTATGATTTTATCTATATTGGCAGTCTTTTTACCAGTGTATTTTCTGCTGTGTTTCCACCACCAGGTCTCAGGGTTTTTTTATTTTATTTAAGGAAGCTTTAATATATTGTAGCAGACTTTTAATGGGGGGTGCTGTTTTTGTTTTATTATGCTTTATATGTGTTTTAACCTGGATTCTTAGCTAATGCTTTTGAAATGCAACTTTTATTTAATAGTGTTTTCATTTATGAACTGAACGTTTCTAATTGTATTGTGTTTTCAAAAGATTGTACAACACCTTGGATCCAATGTTGGGACAAAGGCATAATACTAAATGAATAAATAAATTGCATAGCTGCTGTGACTAATTTGACTTTTGTTTTCTTTATTGTACTTAGCCAGGCTGATTTTCAGAGAACGGACACATGGTCCTCTTCCAGAGCTTGATAGAATTTTCTAAAATTTACACTCTTTTGGCATAACTCTCAGGATCCCAGTGTCATCTCTTGGTATGACAAGGCAATGAAAGAGGCCTTGATAGAGGTTAACTGTTTATATCCCCTGTGTCAATTGTGTGAGATGGTTCTAAAGCTGATTTGTAAACTTGGGGGTGGGGTGGGGGTGAGTATTACAGCAGATTTGTAGTTCAGTAAAGAATTTGGAACATCTTTTCTAATACACTGCCAAGAAGATTGCTTCTTCTTACTCTGAGTCATTGTAGTTTTCTGTTCTCACAAGCGCTTAAAATGTAATAGAATGGATTGTTCAGTATTTGGTTTTCACTGTGATTATTTCATGACTGGCATGATATTAAGTTAGAAGTTTCTCTTCATAAATGTTCTATATTATTGAGAATAACAAAATATATTGATAATACTAAGGGACAAACTATTGTTTAATACTTTAACATAGCTCTTTTAGTACTGGGGTGATAGTTAATGGTAGCTGTGGAGGAGACTGATGAAAATAAAAAGGAAGCCCCTGCGGGGGTGAAAAGAGTGGGGTAAAAATGATGTAAATAAATAAAAGATTTCTATTGAATAAATCAGTCTACTGCTTGTTTTCAGTCCAGCCTATAGAAACTTTCCTGGTCCTAAACCAGTGTGTCATCAGTAATGGATTGGATGAGGACAAACAAACGAAACTTCATCCAGACAAGACGAGGTATCTTGGGCGGTCAGAAGGCAGAGGACAAACAAATTGAAAATTAATCCAGATAAGCCATGGTGATCTTAGTCAGAAGGTAGATCAGGGAATAGGGATTCAGGTTGTTTTAACCTTCCCCTCAGGTTCACAGTTTGGGTGCACTCCTGCACTGAACCTGGAGGATCAGTTTTCTGTGGTGGCCAGGAGTTCTTTAGCACATTTGAAGCTTGTATTCTAACTGTATCACTTCGTCAAAACACTGGTTCTGGCCATGATGTTACATGCCTTAGTTACATCCTGCTTGGACTAATGTAAGACATTTTCCACTTGTCTTTGAAGAATGTTCAGAAATTTCCAATTACCCCAAAGAGCTGCAACCAGATTGTTAACTGGGACATGTTATAGGGACCATACTACCCCCATGTTGAAACGGTTCCAGTGGCTGCATGTGCTGATTATATCCTACAAAGCCCTATAGGGCTCAGGTCCAGGTTATTTGGCATGCCATATTTCCCTATATGAGCTGATTTGGGCTCTGAGATCAAGATGGGCTCTTCTTTCAGTCCCATCACTATCACAAGCACAGTCAGTGAGTACACAAGAACTGGCTGCCCCTCAATTTTGAATTACCTTCCCAGGAAGCTAGAATGATTCCCTCCTCAAAGTCCTTTCTTCAGCAGGCTAAAACCTTTGTGTTCAGATAGGCCTTTAAAACAAAGTTTTCAAAGAACAGGCTAAGGGATTTTGTAATATTTTAACTGAATAGTTTAAAGTGTTTTTTATGTTTTCTACCTGAATTTTATTATTTTTACAGATGTGAATAGTTTCAATAATATATAAGTATTCATGTTTTGTGTATTTTTAACTGTGTTGTTTGTTTAAATTATGAGTCCCTTTGAGTCCTTGAGAATTTTGGGAAATAAGTCTCTCTCGGCATTACTTCGCGAACGAAGATTCAGGAAGGACTCATCCCACGCTTTTTACAGGCGCGTTGATGACTAAAAAGGCCAATCTGAGATAGGCAAGTTCGGTTGCAGAAAGCGCAGCAGAAAGTCTCCTTGGGTGATGTTTTTTCCAAGTTGCGGTTCTTTCTGCGTTGTCGTTTCTCTTCGAGACCCATTCGGCGTGTCTTCTCGAAAGAGGCCGCAGCATTGTGGATAGTGCTTCTCCATGCCTCCCGATGTGAGGCCAGGGTGGACCATTGTTGGTGATCAATCTGGCCAAGCCTGAGATGTTGTTTCAGTAAGATATTAATAAAAAGATCTATCTCTTATATCAGGGCTGTCCAACTTCTACCGGACCGGGGGCCTAAATTCCGGTCACTGATCACCTGGGGGGCCTTAGGGTCTGCCTCCGCCCCCGGCTCCGCCCCTGCCCCTCCCCAGCTCCGCCCCCTCCACCGGCTCCACCCTCCCGGGCTCCAATTTACTTACAATTACTAGTTGCATTATTAATTATAAAATAAATTTTTAAAAATGGAACTGAATGAAATAAATATAAATAAATATCAGAAGAGAGATAGATTGAGGAAGGGAATATATATGGGAGGGAAATAAATATAAATAAATAACATAAAAGCAAGAATTAAAGCAGGGAAGAAGGAAGAAAGGAGCCCACCTCAGCAAAACAGCCCTCAGTTCCAAATTAAATACATTATTATTATATTTCTGCCCCATATATTCCCATCCCCATCTCCCCCTTATTTCAAATTAAATACATTCATTACTGTTATTATTATATTTCTGCCCCTATATTCCCACCCCTAGCAGACCTCACAACTTCTGAGGATGCCTGCCATAGATGTGGGCGAAATATCAGGAGAAAATGCTGGGCTGTTGTAAGTTTTTTGGGCTGTATGGCGTCTCATCCTCCTCTTCAAGTTTAGGCAGAGAGGAAAGGGAAGGGGGCGTGGCCAAGGCGGAGGGGGGCTCAGCCAATAACAGGAACCTTAATTTGCATTCCTTTCAGTGCTGATTTAGAAAGGATTGAAACTGAAATTTACAAAACTGGAATTTTATTTCTCATGGTAGTTGGTTTTGATTTTTCCCTTTCTCTGCTCAGGTATCAATATTTGCATAATCCAGTTTGAGTCACCATCACTGTAAAGGTTTAGGAAGAAGTGAGGTTTATATACAGATGGGCTTGCAAGTAAACTAGATGTGAGTGTGATTGCTGGAGGGAAGGAAGGAAGGAAGGGGGAGCAGGAGGTGGCGCGGCACAGAAAGCTCCTCTTCTCGGAGCTCCGCCGTGGCTGTGCGCCATCTCCGGAGCTCCTCCTCCCTGCCCCCTCCCCGCCGTGAAAAAAATGGAGGAGGAGGGAGCCTGCTCCTCCTCCTCCTGCCCCGCCCCTCCCTCCGCGAAAAAAATATATTAAAAATAATATTTAAAAAAATTCAAAATAAATTTAAAAAAATATTTTTTTTATTTTAAACAGCCAATTTCTTTTTTAAAAGGATAGGGGGCCGTAGGGAAGGGGCTGGGGGGCCGTGTACGGCCCCAGGGCCGCCAGTTGGACAGCCCTGTCTTATATCAATCTGATACAGAAGCAATTTGAAAATGGGTGTTTTGGGGAACAAAAGCAAAATGTAAATGAGGAACAGATGTCTTGTAATATTGGTTGATGACTCAGTTTTATTTTTAAAAAGTAAATTGTGCCTCCGATAGTGGAATATTATGGAATTAGAAAATAACCTTGCTGAGTAGTAGAGCAAAATCCAAAAGTGTACTTGCTAGTAGTTGGTGTTTGTGGTATGTATGGGCAAAACATCTGAAGGTTCACCGTTACTGACCTCTGTTCTAAGGGGAACTGAAACCGGATGTTTCCAATAGCTGAGGACAGAAATATGCAGGAAAACCAGTCTCCCATAAAGTTAAAAACTGTTATAAAATTAAAATATAAAAATTGTTATGATCTAGTCAGACTTAGGACTGTGTAAGACATCTCTTTAGAGACTTCCCATAGTAAAATTGGGATGCTTTTAATGGATATATATTTAATAATGTCAAATTTGTCAAATTTGCTCTCATCAAGCACAGGCCTTAAGCTGAAGCCTGATTGATGCAGCTGTCTCTGGCTTTTCCTATTATATTTCCATTTGAATTGTTCCTTACTAAAAAGAAAAGTTGTCCCAGAATTCTCCAGTTGACAAGGCCAGTGACTGGAAAAATATTGGAATGATTATATAAAAGAACTGTCCCAGGTTTTGCTGTAACCATTCCTGTATACATTAACATTGCATTGGTCTCTTAACATGTACACTTGGTTTTTCTTCTGTATCCTGTCCTGCATTAAGAAGTTTCACAAGTGACATAACATGAGATGAATTTCACCCTTTCTTTTCGTTTCAAAAAGTACTACATCTGAAAAGTTTCTTTGTTGGCTTACCTATATGATTACAACAGGACTGTTCTAAATATAGAAACATCCGATAAGCACTGCTACATAATATCTACTCCATTGACAGCTCTTATCTGTTGCCCTTTCTCATTCTTGCTGTTGCCTACCATTACAGTGTAAGTGTGCCTGACTCTCCTCCTTTTTATCTACTATTTTAGATCACATCTGTTTTTTCTTCTCTTAGCCTATTGGGCATATCTGGAAAAAGCCCAGTTCTAATTTCAAAGAGGAACACATTATTGGAGACTACAATGCAGGCTGTACCGTTTTACAGTGTAGGTGATGGACTAGTCTTAAATATTCATCTTTTTAATTAAAAAAACATATTTCATGCATATTTAAAAGTTCACATCCAGAAGAAAGTTCCACTTTTGAAACTCAAGCACTTATAATAAATGATTGTGCTGTGAAATCTGGAAGCTGATCCAAGTAATAATCAAAAGTAAATGCTTATGTGCCTTCCATATAGTAGCATATATCTGTATACCTTAATAAAGCGGAATGTTTGTATGTATGTATGTTTGTATGCGTCCGGAGGGCGGAGGGGCGGAAGGAAATGTGGCATCTTTCGGACTGGCTCCCACTGTGGGGTTATTTGCATAAACAACTCCCATTGGCCAGCCAACACGAACATTCCGAGACTCAAAAGTGCCAGAGGGAGGTAAGGAAAAGGCCTGAGCCAGTCAGGCATGGTGGGAGTTTAAGTCCAAAACACTTTGCAGCCCCCAACAATGAGACAACAAAACCAAACTTGGCACACAGAACCCCCAAGACCCACTTTACGTCTTGGTGCAGTTTGAGGGAGGATGGACCATGGATTGGCCAGCATTCCAACATCCCAAATCTCAAAGGTGCAAGACAGAGTTCTTTACAAAAAGGCTTCCTTCAGCTGATTTTAAAAACTAGCCCTCAGCCTGAATTGACAGTAAGGCTTCCTCAACTTGATTCTCCTGACTAGGCCTCAGCCGGACCTGGACCAAACTTGGCACACATAACCCCCATGATGCCCTTTATGTCCTGGTGCAGTTTGGGAAAGATGGACCACGGATTATGGGATTTGTAGTACTTCCAAGTGCTTTGCTTCCCAAAGACCATTGTGGCCCCCAACAAAGACCGATAAATATCAAACATGGCACACAGAGCCCCCATGACCCACTCTATGTCCTGGTGCAGTTTGGAGAAGAGCAGAGCATGGATGATGGGGCTTGAAGTACCTCCACTCACTTCCCGAGACTGCTGCGACCCTCATCCTATGACTGATCAAGACCAAATTTGGCACACATAACCCCCATGACTGCCTTCGCATCCTGGTGAGGTTTGGGGGGGGGGGGGAGGCGCATGGACATGGATGATGGGACCTGGAGTACTTTCCAACCCTTCTGTTCCCGGAGACCACTGTGGCCCCCAACAAAGACGGATAAAGACCAAACTTGGCACAGAGAGCCCCCATAACCCACTCTACATCCTGGTGCAGTTTGAGGGAGGATGGACCATGGATATTGGGACTTGCAGTACTTCAATTCACTTCCTTAGAGCACTGTGGCCCACACCAATGACGAATCAGGACCAAACTGATTATGGGCACACAGAAACCCATAAACATCTAATAGGAATCAACCTTGGCACACAATGCCTTCCTCAAATAACCCGGGCACCGCCGGGTCCTCAGCTAGTACTATAATAAAGCATGCTCTCTCCTTCCCTCTCCTCTCTCTCTCTGATACATACATATCAATTGAAAAATTGATCAAACAAAGCATGCACTATGTCTCTTGGGATAACATTATGAAAAATAGCCTAAGAAAAACATCTCAAAGCAATTCTTACAAAATATATATACATATTTTAATGTTGCTTCAGAAAACTAGAAGGAGTAAAAGTGTGTAGGAGAATATTTCACATGATACAGTGGGAATAACTTATTCATATTTACGATCAGGTGAACTGCTGGTGTATAAACAGGTGTTCACTCTCTTTTTAAAAAACTGACGGTATATTTACACTGAATACATGTATGAGAAAAAATAGAGTGCTTGTACACAAACCTGTTTTACCACACTATGAATGAGGCTGAGGAAAATTTGAAAAGTAAATCAGTCTCTATGAAATTCTCAGCTGCACTCACAATTATTGTGTGACTTTAGATTCCACCATAAATCAGATAAAAGACAGTGGCAAACTTGTAAGACCTGAATCTTGATGGTTGTAAAGTAGTTGCAGAATATAATACTAACTGTAAACCTTTTTTCCCTAAGGCACATGGGGGAATCTATGATCCCTCAATTATGCTAGATCTGCTCCCAAATTTCCTGGCCATTGGTCATGATGGAAGGGCTAAAAATAGCTGGTTCTCAACAGTATTTGGAAGTCCATAGTTTACCAATCCTTGACCTATGCGAAATTGTAAGAGGTGGGTGTTCCTCTAGCTGGAAACTAGTGTACATGTGAAGCAGTTGTTGGAATCTGCACAATCCACAGTCATCTGGAGGCTCCAAAGCATTGCCAGCTGAGCTGGATATAAATATGGCTCAATCTAAAGTTACACTGTATTGTTGACATCAGGGCAGATGCAACCTGACCTCCTCTCAGGTTTCAAGTACAGCAGCTACTAGCTAGGGATTAGCCTGGAGCAGACAAGTTACAAGATTACTTGTAACTTGCTGTCTGATTGTGAAAATACACTTTTATAGTCTCATTCACTGCATTTGGTGTTGAACAAATCACCAGGTTCACACATGCAGGTCTTAAAAGAAGTAATGCAAATGATGAGGTGATCTCTTTTCTGCTTTGTATATGTTGAATATGATGGGGATTTTTCAGACACTATGGTTGAGGTTCCTCTCCACCTGAAAATATGACTCGGAACAGTCTAGGGAATTTAAATTATATGCATCTCCAATCAAAATGATCATTTCCACTGGATGCCGCTTGAAAAAGGCAGTTGAGAAATTTCTGCATGGAAAAGTAGTGAAGATATTTAGATGCGGTAATGTGTCTCTGAGGGATAGGCAAAGTACATACTTCCATGTGTGTCCTAATGCATCATTTTCATTGTGTACATTGATTTGTGAAAATAAGCATGCTACTTAATAAAATCATAATGACTTCACAATATTAGAACTCAATGCTACATATTAATCCAATGTGGTCAGATAATGTATTTTCTGAAAGATATTACTATCTATTCCCCAGGGAATATTGTTTACATTTCTAGTATTGTATTGAGTCCCCTTCGGGGTGAGAAGGGCGGCATATTAATGTAAATAAATAAATAAAAAAATAGAAGAGCTTTTATTTTACAATATAATTGCATTTTCTTGTAACTAGTACTATAACAGTGGCATCTTTTGATGTTGGATGAATTCAGGTGTCTGTTTTTTGGAGAAGTATCACCATCTCAGCACAAATCCCAATTTTAGAAAGACTAATGTAAAATAATGTAGAAAGTAGTTTTAAAATCTGAAGGTATCAAAGTTTAGCCATGATTGCAGGTTCATTCTTGTTTAAGGTTTGTGACAGAAATAGAAGATACTTAGCCCATTTCTCAACCTGTTACAATCCTCCTGGGAATTATCAAAATATTTGTTTTGAATTATCTGTAGATAATAGATAAACGATCTCTCAAATGATTTGGCTTTGAAGTTTACAAACTTTGCTGACATACCTGAGTGTTAGCAGCAATGAGCTCAATAACTGTTATTGCAGAGTGGATTTGTCCAATTATGCTAGATCTGCTCCCAATGCAGAGTGGATTTGTCCAATCACTCCTGTACAGACAGGAGTGATTGGACAAATATTTGTGAGTAACAAGCTAACAACAACAAATTTATTTGTATACCACTTACTCTTCTGAAAGGGACTCAGTATGGTTTCCAACAAACTTTATTTGTATACCACTTATTCTCTCCAAAGGGACTCAGTGTGGTTTCCAACATGTAAGGCAAACATTCAATGGCTGGTAAGAAACCATACAGACAATTACATCAAGATAAACACATTTGACAATATAACACAATATAATTAAACTTAACAGACAAAATAAACAACAACTGAAAACAAAATACAAAAAAATACTGAAACACACTAAAGATAAAAATATTAAAAATCTATCATTGTGGCTACATCAGTAGAGGTTCTGGATGTGGCCAACTATAAATATTCTTCCTCTGAGTAAAGTTTCCAATTGTAGTGAAAGTGTGGGGAAATAATCTTCCTTATTTTGCCAGTCTCACATAAGTAATTGTCATCAAAACAAGTGAAATAAAAGGCTTACATTGTTTCTTTTAAAAATCCTATCCTATGGATTCTCAAAACTGGTGGAATTGGAGGTTAGCAGCTCGCTTATTTTGTTAAGCAGGAGGTGCATGCAGTGTGATATGTGTGTGTGTGCGTGTATACTTTTTTCCTTTCTATTGGTTTTTAGCAATAATGTTGGACTGTGCTACTATGATATTATATGATCATACAATCAAAAGAAGAAAAACAGAAAAGGCACAATCTTATCCCAGTGGCACCTTCTGTTGAGCCTGGGTCTATGAGAATATCTTAGAGGGCACGAACAAGCAGCAAGAGCTACAGGCTAATAAATGGCTTACGGGGAAATGACTGATCAGTCTTTGAGTTAAAATAATGTTTCCACAAGTGACAACTTCTTGGACTCCAGAAACTGGTGTCAGTATAACAAACTTGAATTCCTATAACTTTCACCATAGGTTGAAAGGTCTTTCTTGCAACCTTACAGGTACACACACAACGATAAAAGTTCTGATCAGACATGCTTTAGTTGCTATTTCAAAAAAACAGTTTAAAAGGTTTCTAACATAGTGTGTAGTTTGAAGCTTGGTGATTTGTTCTTCTGTTTTATTTAATCAAAGTGATACCTTACACAACACTTTAAAAATTCAAATTGAAATATGTCTGGTTTATATTATTACTACATATATTTTACCCAGAATATAATGATTTAAAATTCCATAGCCACCTGCTAACAGCTTTTCTGGCACCACTTAGTGTAGGTATTCCATGGTGAGAAGGTATTGCTGGTGCCAAGATTGCTTGTGTCTCAACATTTCTGTAACATCTAAGGATTACTTCACCCATTACTCAGAGACAAACTCAGGTCTGCAATCAACAAGAATTTGCTGCCAACTAGGATCCCTTAGAAGTGTGCACGATACATGTGTTTGCAAACATAACGCCCGCCTGGTATAGTAGTGAGATGTTCTACTGCAAAAGGCATACATAATTGTTAATTAATTAAACATAATTCAGTCTCATCCCACTGCCTGGTTTCTTAGTATCTATGTTCCAAATCTTTTTGCTCTCAATAGGATTTTTGTGAGGTCTGGGTTTCTCTTATGTTGATTTCTCTGATGTGGAAAGAAACCATTTGAAATTCAGCAACTGAGATTTCGACAAGTACAAAATCTCCAGGAAATACGTTCTTGGATTTCACATGGACATGTGAAACTGCTGATAATAGCAAACACGTTTGATATAACATCCCAAGAATAGAGTTAATCTGAAGGACCTAGAAAATGTCTAGCAATGATATATTTTGTTGGATGTGGATCAGTGACACCATGGATATTGGTCTCATTGATATCGAGGTTGTATTTCCTTTTAAATTTCATTTCAATGTACTGACTTCTTGCTTGTTCTATCCCCCCCCCCCCCCCGGCCTTTTTTTTGCTGTTGCCAAAATCCTTCACTGTTGTCTCCTGAACATATTTTAAGTCATTCTGCAAGTTCAATTATCTTGAGTACCTCCTTTTGAGAAGCAGGTCCCTCATGACTTTTCCCCAAAGACACTCGGTGTGCACATGATTTTGGGGGGTGTCAGCATTACTGTTTTTTAGGTACTTTATAAAAATTCATCTAGACTTTTCCAGTCCAATGTACCTGGAAGCTTTTCATTTTTTGTTTTTCATATCCATGAATTTTACAATGGTATTGAGGTTGAGCTTTTAAAAATATATAAATATATAAATGAACAATGCCAAGATCATTTTTTAATAAGGATTAAATACAAAATTCAATATTTCAATACATAATTCAATATTTACTGTAAAAACTATTGTTGACAAGGCTGAACTTTTTGATAGCAAATATTGTAATATGGGAAAAGGCCATATTGAAAGTGTATTTTATTCTTCAGATTACCATCCACTGGAATTATTTTGATCACTATATTGCCATTCTGCTCTTCTCACATTCAGAGCAAATAGTGATTGGACTTTTCTCCTGCTTTATTTTGCAGGATATTTCTGTATAACTCAGTATCAACTTTTCTGACAAGAAAGTTCTTAAAATATCTCCAGATACTTGCTTTCAGCTTGCAGTTGCATTTTATTACATAGGACAGAATGGAAGATGGGTCTGTTACATCATAAGCCTGAAAGTATTCATTCTACCAGTATCTACTTGTTTTTATATCTCAGTGTTTTTATTTATGTAATTTATTGTATATATTTTATGTTTATGTGTTTTTGACTTTGTTGCACCGTGCCTCAAGCCATCGGGAAAGGTGGGTAATTAATAATAATAATAATTTATTTTTGAAACATTTATATTCTGCCCTTCTCACCCTGAAGGGCAGAGCACAACATATATATATATAGGGTAAGCATTTCATGCCGGGACATAAAATGACTATAAACATACACAAACACTAAAATCAGTTATATCTACTTTTAAATTGGTTGTTTAAACCATTATTGTTATTATCTCAAAATGCTTGTATTCCTATAAAGCTTTTTCAGAGCTTGGAAAAGTTACTTTTACAGGGCCACAGTCTGAATCCTTCAGCCAGCATGATCCAGACTATACGAGTCTGGGTCATTTAGTATATTAAAAAGTAACTTCTATCTAGCTCTGTGCCCCCCCCCCCCAGATACTCTTTAGTAGTTCTAAACTGAAGCCTTGGCACATTTGATGACTCCTGACAGTGTTTTCATTTTAAAAACTCATTGTGCATTCTTGCTTTTAAAAACGTGTTTCTTATTCTTGGCCCTCTGACTGTGGCACCCTTTGATCTCCATGCTGTTGGAATAATATTCTGCTCCTGATGTAAACCCATGAAGTGACTCACTCGGCAAGCAAAGCATGTTGCCACAAGCGGGTGGAAATCTTTCAGCTTGGCTGGCTGGCCCTCGGCACCGCCCTCTGCTGTTGCGGATATGGCATTGAGTTGAACTGAATACCACGCTGCATGAATTCATGGGTGAAGTATCTGGAGTAATTGTTAAGTGGCTCCTAGCAAACCATCAGAATGCAGGTGATGTGCCAAGCAACAATAATTTTCTTCAAGTGGCTAGCAGACGCAGGAAGAAACAGGTTTTGTCTTGACATACAAATACCGTAATTGGCACTGTCAAAATTGTTGCTTTGTTAAATTACTGGTGTGTGTTCACGATCTTTCTGTTCTCCAGCAAGCAAAAAGGGAAAACCCAGTAGTGCCATGTACAAGTTGACTTACATTCTAGGGCAAGGGCGGGTGATTACAACTCCCAGCATTCTTCACAATTAGCTACTTCGGCTAGGGCTGATAGGAGCTCCGATTTAGAAACAGACAAGCAACCACAAGTCGTCCTCCTTGTTTCTAAAACAACACTTTAAAAGGAGAAGAGTGTGCAGTCAGTGTGAGGGTTAAATTGACATAGCTGAAATTATAGCTGATATTCATGAACCATTGTAATGAGCAGGTGCTGTACAAAGAACAATGAAGGTGACACAACCTGTGCAGTCTTGTGATCTAAAAGCAACGCCGCACCTGAAGAAAGCAAAGGATACTGAAAATAGGAGTCGAGCCATAAAAGATGAAAGTGCTTGGTAGGAAAGAAAGAACACGAAACACATGGAACACTTGAAACATACTGAAGCAGGTACAGAGTGGCCTAAATTTTGTAAATCTCTGAAGCCTCCCAAAAGCAGTTTCATTTTCAGTGCAAGGAAGCAATGCAAAGCCAAAAAGGCTGCCTTTCCGCTTTAAATTAATGGCCTCTTGCCATTAGGAGAGGGAAGCAGCAAGGAGAAAGAGTTCACTGAGGCAAGGAGCCCTATGGCAGAGAATTCAAAAGGCCCTGCCCTAAACTACATTTCCCAGAATTCTGCTCAGCATCAGAAAGCCCCAATCCGGATATGGGAGAGCTATTTTCCCTCCATAGCAGCAGCCAGCCAGAGTTCCAATACATTGTTGAATCTGCAAAGAGGAGGACTTACTGATACTTCTAGTAAGTAAAGAAATCTCTAAATGGAAGTTCTATTGGTTAATATGAGAGACATCGAATGCGATAGCTGTTGTGGCTTTTTAAAAAACGTTTTCGTCAACACTTTTTAAAAAATCCCTAAAATCAGTAGATGTATTAATTTTTCTGAAAGTTAAAAATCAGTCAATGTGATTTTCTGGATGTGTCTTCTCATATTGTCTCGCATAGTTGAGGTCTACCTATGATGTCAATTACAGGCCTCTCTCATCTTTTTAAGTGGGAGAACTTGTACAATTGGTATCTGACTAAATACTCCCCCACACGGGATATTATCACCTTTTTTTTTACAGTAGGTCACAGAACTGGCCAGGATTTTAAATGTTTCCTACAACTCCATGGTTCTATTAATCTGTTTCAGCATTAAAAGATGCCATTTTGGGAATAATTGGACTGGAGGCTACAAAAGACAATCTTAGTATTTTCTTTTTCTCAATCTCAAGGGTATGACAGGATTTCTTCATATTTTCCAAAAGGTTACTGAGAACTTGTTAGTTACAATTGCCAAAGCAGAAGTCTCCTGGGTGATAATTGTCATTGGTGTCTTCTAACATCAAATCTTTTGCAAGGTTCCACAGAACTGGTTCCAGCAGGGGGAAAAATCATTACTTCTTCTCTAGCTGAGTTGCAAAGACTGTTGAAGGTCCTCAGTGTTTCAGAACAAGAGGTGAAAATTGTGCTCAATGTATGATGCCACCTATTAAAGACTCGATGGTCTCAGATTTAACCTTGAGAAACTAAATCATGTTCTCTCTGGAAGATGCATAAAATCATCCAATAACCAAAATCCACTTGGTGATTTACATTAGTTTAAAGAGGGATATGCCAACATGAATATTTGCAGGAATGTTGAACAAAGAAATATATACTACCTCCTTACACAGTAGTTTTTAAGTAGCTCTCTGTATGCCCAGATTTGACACCACTGAAATTAATAAAAGGAAATTTAGTACCGTGTTTCCCCGATAGTAAGACACCCCCGATTGTAAGACGTATCGGGGGTGTCAGAGGGGTCAGCTAATATAAGCCGTACCCCGAAAGTAAGCCGTACCCCCGGCCACCGCATCACTCGGGACTCCCAAAGCACGGACGTTTCTGCGCATGCGCGAATGTCCGCGCATGGGCACTAGGTCCCGAGCGCGCCTGGCGCAGGTGCAGAAACAGCTGTTCTTTGGGAGGCGTACCGCGGCCGGCCCGTGGGGCCGGCTGTGCGGCGGCGGCAGCAGAGGAGGAGGGACCGAGTGACGCAGCGGCCGGGGGTACGGCTTACTTTCGGGGTACGGCTTACCGTCGCCGAATGTAAGACATACCCCGAAAGTAAGACGTAGTGGGGGCTTTTGGGGGTAAAAAGAAAGTAAGATGCTGTCTTACTTTCGGGAAAACACGGTAGGTTAAATCTGGCTGTTCCTATCATCTTGTACAGTAAGTGTCAGCTTTCACATGAACCCTATTTTCCATTTTTAAATAAAGGCTTCATTCGAGAGATGCTTCAATTTCCCCTCTGTTCTGAATTATTAACGATTTTGCAACAGAACATAAAAATGCTTATAGAAATGCTCTTTATGACTTGATTCTACACAATTGTCACGAAATATGAAAAGCCTTTTTTCAGTCAACTAGAATTGCTTGGTTTGTAATGTTATTTATTGTTGGAAATATTTTTTCCAAAATCGAGAAACTCCCATCACGTGTGCATATACATACCCAGTGCCTGCAGTTCCTCCTGCATTTGTTAGGTCAGCATTGGTCTATGTGCTTATTTTTATGGGGCTAGATACCAACAGTATATTATTTTCAAATATATACTGCATCTATGACAGGCATACTCAGGTTGTGAGGTCTAGTTTCCAACACATCTCACAACCTCTGAGGAGGTCTACGCTCTGGCGCCTTTCCGTTCTTCCTTGTCCCTCGCTCGCCTATCCCGTCTCCCCCTCTGTTTCCACTGCTGCCGCTGCTGCCGCATGTGCATGTGGGGCGAGGGAGGAGAAGGAGGCTGCCGAGAAACCTTGCCTTGGTGACTCTCTCCTCCTTTGCCACCACCACGATGCATAGCCAGCCTCCGCGAACACGTGTCCTGGGCCGGCCAGGAAAGGAAACGCGCGCCAGCGAAGAGAGAATCCAAAGGGAGGAGGCAGAGACCTTGGGAACCTTCTTGTGGATCCCAGCCGGGCAAGGGAGGCTGGAGGGGAGGGAGCCTGGTTCGTAGAGGGGAAGGAAAGACTGGTCTGAGGAGGAGGAGGCCCACTTCCTCCCTCCCTTCCTTTCTGGGAAGAGCCATTGTGACTCAGGAAGGGAGGGAGGGAGGAAGGAAGGGTCGCGCTCGCTCTCTCGCACTCGCCCCCCCTCTCGCCCTGTGCAAGCCATCCTCGGCCGGGGGGGGGGGGGGAGGTTCCAATTTCCCACGGCACACCAGTTGAGAAACACTGCCCTATGTAACTGTGCTACGGGTGCAAGGAAACCATCCTTTTGAAGAAATAGTCACTTAGGATCTACTTTTTTACTTTTGACAGGCAATCATGGTAGAAGTCAGTGTTTCATAAGAACAACTTGGGAGTTGTTTAATATTGTAAGCATCAATATCAGTTTTAAGGTAAGTGTGGTAATTTATTTCCGGTCATTTTCTGTATCTCTGGACATTAGATGTGTATTTCAGCAAATATATATCTGAGAAATGTTTTTAAAAATCCATTATACTAAAAGCAAAGACAGAAGTAGCCTCATAATTTGTTTTTCAAAAATATTTTCTAACTTCAAGGGGCACTGACCAGGACCAATGCTGTTTTCTTGATATACAAAAAATACTAGTATACAACTTTCTTGTTTTCCACAGTACCCAGTGTCAATTCTACATTTTTTATAAAAACAATTTTAGTTATGAACTCTACTTTTTCTGTCTAAATATGAATGGGGAGGTCCACTATGCTATTGGGGGGGGGGGGGTCCTTCTCTATTAACTTCCACACATGAATAAACTGAAATTTCCCATTGTGGTCTATACTTCCTAAGAAAATATATAAAGTGAATTGGGTTTACCTCTTAATATAATTTAAGATGACCATTTAGGGTACGAGGCATTGTGATTTAGTGGCTTCAGTGTTGGGCTATGACTGGAAGTCCAGAGTTTGAATGCTCAAACCTAGAAATCCACTGAATGGCCTTTCAGCCTAAGAAGAAGGCAAGTTTCCTTGAAAGCAGTGGTTCTCAACCTGTCCCCAGGTGTTTTGGCCTACAGTTTACCAGCTGTTAGGATTTCTGGAAGTTGAAGGACAAAACATCTGGGGACCCACAGGCTGAGAACCACTACACTAATGAAATATTGACAAGAAAAATCCTATGTTTAGCGAAGGGTCATCATAGGTATAACATAAGGAAGGTAAACAAAAACAACAGCAATAGAGAACGCCTAAATTTTATTTATTTATTCCGATTTATATACCGCCACTACCCGAAGGCTCAGAGCGGTTTACGAAACAGCCAGAAAGCAATATACATAAAAACACAAAAACAAAGAAAAATCCCAATCAACAGGATCCAAATGCTTGCTGGAATAGGAATGTTTTGCATGCCCTCTGAAAGGAAGGTAAACTCCGCATAGCTCATATTTCTGCCGGCAAGGCATTCCACAGGTATGGTGCCACAATCGTGAAGGCTCTGCGCCTAGTGGCCATCAGATGGAAGGTTTGAAAATTAGGCACTTTAAGCAGATTTTGGTCCTCTGAACGGAATGATCTCTAGGGTTGGTAAGGGGTGAGGCGGTCCCTTAGGTACACCGGCCCTGGACCATATAAGGCCTTAAAGGTGAGAACCAGCACTTTTAAGAGAATCCGGTGCTCAATCGGTAGCCAGTGCAATTGCTGCAGAATTGGAGTAATGCGACATCTCGCCGGCTCCCCGGCAAGGAGTCGAGCAGCAGCATTTTGCACCAGCTTAAACCTCCGGATCACCGACAAAGGAAGGCCAACGTAGAGGGCGTTATCAAATTTACGTATGATATGTGAGGAAGAGAAAACCGAAAAGATGCTAAATTTGGGGCAAGAGAAGGGTGGCTTTCAGGTGTCTGGAAATTTATTTATTGAGCCCAACACATATAGAGCATCCTCAAGGACCTTGTTATTAGGGCTTGGGATACTTGCTTTATTGAAATAAGTTTCTAGAGCTCCCAGAATCCCATGGTAAGCATGGACACAGCTATTATTTCTGGGGAACTTCTCCACATTCTGCTCATAGACCCAACTAATTGGTTTCCATCTCTGTTCTCAATGATCTTTCACATCATAATTGTTTTTTCTGGACTGAGCTTCAGCTTATTCACTCTCACCCGAATTGAAGGTTATTCAGTCTCATTCAGTTCATTCAGGGACATCACCATGTCATGTGGGACAAGTGAAACTACAGCTGCTTCAGAGTATTGGTGTTACCCCATACAGTAGAAGAATGGTAGTACTGCATTCTGTTACCAAAATGACATTCTCCAGTAGTATCATGTAAAGTGTTGTTTTGACATTTAAAGCCCTACATGGTTTGAGTCCAAGTTACCTACAGGATCGCCTTCTCCTGTACAATCTACCCTGGACACAGGTCTTCTGGAGGATGTTTACTTCAATGAACCAGAACCTGATGCAACCATCAGCCAGAGGACCTTTTTATTGGGCACCCCTAATCTTTAGAATGACCTGCCAGAAGAGCTTTGACAGCTAAATGAGCTGTCAAAATTTAGGTTAGTTTTAACTTGTTTTATATGGATTTTTATTATATGATATTAAATGTTTTAATTGATATGTAGGTATGTTGTGGCATCTAATTGTTGCCAATCTGTACGCTGTCCCGAGTTGCCTTTGGGCTGAAAAGAGCAGGATAAAAACACTGTAAATAAATAAATCAGAATTAAAACCTTGTCTCTTCTGGCAGACTTACCAAGTCAGTTTTCAACTATGAATTTTAAGTTGACATTATATTAATATGAATGATTTTAATCTGTTTTAATCGTATGTGTATGCCTTTTAGTATATAATAATAAAAATATAACTTTATTTCTACCTCACCACCATCTTCCCAGAGGGTCTCAAGGTGACTCACAAAATCACTCAAGGTGCAAACACATAAAATACAATAAGTGCATGACCAATATCACAGTAACTTGTGATGTGTGTTTTAATGGTTTTTTGTCTATGTGTTTTAATTATATTGTATCCAACTTTGAGATTTGAGGAGATGTGGGTAAGAAATTATAATAATAACAATAGAGAAAATGGACACACATACCCTAGAGTTACAAGTAAATACCGATGGAGAGAAGCAGAAGTATTCCAGTACCATATTCATAACTTTCTCAGGATTAAGGAGTAGGGGCCAGTGCAAAATTATGCTCTTTGCTGCTGCTACTAACTGGCAGATCAGAAACATGGTAGTACGCGTTGTAGATTTTTTTGGGGCTATATGGCCATGTTCTAGAGGCATTCTCTCCTGACGTTTCGCCTGCATCTATGGTCACATTGTTTTCAGCTATCTTGCTTTTTCTGTAAAAAAAAATCTGTTACAAGGAGACCAATTGCATAGCATTAAAATTTGAACGCCCTTCCAATAAAATATTTATAATTGGGTGCCGTAAAAGGGCATAGAGGTCCTGACTTCATTGCCCTAATGCATGAAACAGAAATGGCAGTTGCTTAAAATCAACCATCTGCCAAAGGAGAGTGAGCAAGCAGGTTAGTTCAGAATAAGACTCAAAAACAAGACAGTTATGTCAAGAATGATGAATGACAGCTAAGAATGAAGCATTTGAATATGTGCCATCTCTGTCAGCTGGGCAAGATTTCCATGTTGGTCTGAAATCTGTTAGAGCCTTGCCATTTGGAGTGAGACCAGCATTTGCTGAAAAAAACAGACCTTTGAGAGCAGTCTCTAAGGTGATGAGTACGTTTTGTCTCCTGGGGCATTCCAGCTTATCTCTGCTATTTTTGTAGTGTATCCAAGCAGAGCTCTCAGCAGGTGTGGGATTCAAAAAGGTAAGACCAATAAAAGACAGGCTATCTCTGTCTTGCAGTGAACTATGCTGTCTGCTGATAGCAGGTTTTTTTTTAGTATTTGTTCCTATATAAATTATTTGATGATGGTTGTCTTTAGTTAGGAGTAAAGCCATATGAATCAGTGTAACTTCTCTGGCTGAAAAAGCATAACTGATCTTCATTTTGCTTATTTTATTACTGTTCCCTGCAAGAGATCAGACCTCAATGTGACAGCTTTTCTGAGAACTTCTTTTTCCACGGAATATTTGTGCCATTCTAACTTCCCCTTATTTTTCTTTTATGCCATAAACTACCTGTCCTTGGTCACACATTGCTGTGGCCCAGTCTGGTTAAATGGAAAAGAAAAGAGAAAGAGCAGATTTCCAATAGATTTAATTTCACAATGCTTGTAGGCATACAATATTTTTGTTGTTCCATTGTCTGTGCAGATATAGAGATTGTCTGGTTTTCTGACTTTAGAACACGCAACATATAATTGTCCATGTGAGAAGTAATCCATGTTTAGATCTGAACTGCACAATTGTAAAGATTGGACCTCTTCTGCCCCCAGGGCCCATAAAAATGGCTTAGAGAGATGGACGTGAAAGCTTTGGGCCCTGAAGACAGAGAAAATCCTTCCCATACACAGAAACCCGCAAGTCTTTGAGTAATGAGTTCTAGAACTCAAACAGGTTTATTGAATAACAACCAGTGAAAAACAACTGGTGGCCCAAAAACGCTTAGTTGGTTGCTAAGAAAGGGTCCTTTGAGAAAAGGGATCTATCACTTGCCTCTTTGTTTGCAGAGTGATGGTGCTTTCTTTCGGTTCCAGGTTTCCTGTTGCCCTCTGGTTCTGTAGGCCCACGAAGTCCTGTAAAAACCCCCAAAACCGCAGTCTATGTTGAGGATAGGTCCTCCTTTGCACTGCAGGCTTGGTTGAGAGTGCAGGGCTGGCTTTGTAGGTGGACAAAGGTACTTTGTCTCAGCATGGATGGATTTCCATTCACGTCCATGCGGCCTCTTTCTTGGAATGGCCAAAGAGAGGAAGTCCTGCCCCTCAGATGACCTCAGAAAGGGGAGGAGTTAGGGTGGTGGTATCACCTTGACACCAAACACAGGCCCTCCCACCAAGTCCACATGGTTGAGGACAAAGGAATGCAGGTAAAGGTAACCAAGTCCATGATGCAGTACTAAACAAACCCCGTGGGGGCATAACAGGACCTGTAGACTTAGGACCCTCTCATTACAGCCATATAACCCAGAAGGAGCCCCAATGAAGTAAATAATAAACATAGACTGACATTCCTAAGGACGGGGGTGGCATTGGTGGAGGGAAGGAGGGAGGAAGACCCGACCCCCTCAGATGACACAATGATTGACAGCAAGGGCTTTAAAAAAAGGGGGGGGCTTTGAAGTTAGGGAAACCCAATGGAAGGGGTGTGATGTGCATGCCTGTATCCAAATAAACACATAGTCCAAGAGGTGTGGCCTTCTTTACCTACCCAAAGAAGCCTGGCTGAGTGGGGACTCCCACTCTCTCGGCTGCAACTTTGGACTAATATAGAGAAGCAGCGTCGAGGGAGGGAGGCGAAGGCGTGCCCTTGAGCCCTGCCCCTGCGCAATCCCGTTCCCTTCAGGGCAGAGCGAGCAGTGCCAAAGTGAAGAAGGACAACAATGAACTATTCTCATAATATGAACGCTATGGTAAACGACACCTCTCAATTCCAACACAATGTCACACTAAATATTTAAAACGAAATGAAACTAAATCAAAATATATGAAAATTCAGTTTAACAATGCATTTGGAAGCATTGAAATAGAATCATAAAACATGTAGTATAGCATGTGTTTCTTTGATGTCCCACAGATGGCACTATTTTTCATAAAGCCTATTTTTACCTGCCACAGATGTGACATCTATGTAATAGTAGGTATGTGAAAACAAAAACATGCACCTATTCAAATGCTACGTTGTGTCAAAATTTTAAAGCAATCAGTAAAGAACTTTGGGAGATTTGAGCTTTTGAACAAATGAATATTAACATTTTTATTTAAGATTATAATTCCTCTCCTTGGGTATCCCTTGCCTGCCGCTTCCTCAAACACATTGCCAGTTGTTTTCTAGAAGCAGAGATCTAAAATGTGGATACACATGGTTCTAAAAACTGTCTGATAAATTCAACGTGTACTTAAAGCCACAGAAAATCCCAAAAGTCTTTAATGCTTTTTAGTTGATTTTAATTGTTATTGTGTTGTGGCATTGAATTATTGCCAACTGTAAACCGCCCTGAGTTGCCCTTGGGCTGAGAAGGGCGGTATAAAAATGGCGTAAATAAAAAATATATATACATAAATATAATGACTCCTTAAGCTGAAAGTACATTACAGTTTTCTGAATTTATTTATTTATTATTCAATTTTATATTCCTCTCCTCTCAGCAGGCTCGGGGCGGGTGACAATAAGTGCAAGCGGGCAACATGTCACAGCATGTCGACATGTAGCCCTACAATAAAAACATAAAGCATAAAAACACAATTACTTATTAGTTGAATGCCCATTTACTTATTAGTTGAACAGACAACCATCCTAACATAGGCAAACTAGTGTTTAGGCAAAATGGTTGTAGGTTGTAGATAGCAAAGATCAGTGGAAAGAAACTGGCATTCTCCCTGCTGTTTCTTCCAGCCAAATCTGCAGCTGCTCTGTCACAAAGGCCTCTCTTGGCTCCCTAAACTAGACTGCTATCTGAGGTGTAATGGATGACACTGTTCCATCATCAGCTATCCTGGCTGTGGCCTGCTAGCTGTGGGATCCTGGAAGTTGTAGTCCAAATAAAAAGAAAGATCTTATAGACCGGGCCTGTCCAACAGGCGGTCCGCGGGCCGTACACGGCCCCCCCAGCCCCTTTCCTTCAGCCCCCAAGCTTTTTAATTAAAAATAAAAATAGAAAGTTAAATAAAATAATAATAATAATAAAATTACCCACTTCCGGGTTCCGGAGCAAGTCTCGCGAGACTACGCCAGCCACACGGAATTTTGCTCGCAACGCAGGCGTGATCTCGCGTTGAGCGAAATCCCGTGTGGCTGGCGTAGTCTCGCGAGACTTGCTCCGGTTGCCGAAATCTCGGCTACAGAATCCCTGCGGCCCACACAGACGCGATTAGACCTTCTTTGGCTCCTGGCTTGGTCGGTCATCGCGTCTCTTGTGGTCTGGTTACTGGAAGGTAGGCTGAAGCAGGGGGCTGTTTTGCTGGGGTGGGCTCCTTTCTTTCTTCCTTGCTTTAATTCTTGCTTTTATGTTATTTATTAATATTTATTTCCCTCCCATATGTATTCCCTTCCTCAATCCATATTTCTTTGTGTGTTTCTGTTATTTATTAATATTTATTTCCCTCCCATATATATTCCCTTCCTTATATATTCCCTTCCTCAATCCATATTTCTTTGTGTGTTTCTGTTATTTATTAATATTTATTTCCCTCCCATATATATTCCCTTCCTCAATCCATCTCTCTTTGTGTGTTTCTGTTATTTATTAATATTTATTTCCCTCCCATATATATTCCCTTCCTTATATATTCCCTTCCTCAATCCATATTTCTTTGTGTGTTTCTGTTATTTATTAATATTTATTTCCCTCCCATATGTATTCCCTTCCTCAATCCATATTTCTTTGTGTGTTTCTGTTATTTATTAATATTTATTTCCCTCCCATATATATTCCCTTCCTCAATCCATATTTCTTTGTGTGTTTCTGTTATTTATTAATTTATTTATGTATTCCTTCTTCAATCCATATTTCTTTGTGTATTTCTGTTATTTATTAATATTTATTTCCCTCCCATATATATTCCCTTCCTCAATCCATATTTCTTGGTGTGTTTCTGTTATTTATTAATATTTATTTCCCTCCCATTTATATTCCCTTCCTCAATCCATATTTCTTGGTGTGTTTCTGTTATTTATTAATATTTATTTCCCTCCCATATGTATTCCCTTCCTCCATCCATATTTCTTTGGAGGAGGGGGCAGAGCTGGGGAGGGGGCGGAGCCAGGGGTGGGGGCGGAGCAGGGGGCGGAGGCAGACCCTTAGGCTCCCCAGGTGATCAGTGACCGGAATTCCGGCCACTGGTCCGGTAGAAGTTGGACAGCCCTGTATATAGACTCTACAGTTGCATGTATTTTTAAAGACTGAAAATATTTCAGTATTCCTTAAAAAGGAACTAACCAATAATCACTTTGAGATAGAAGGATAAACTGTGTCAATATAAAGTGTCCATGGGTCAAAATATTAAATCATACCAGTGCTGCCAGTATATTCCACAATGTCCTACACATGTACCTATATGCCATTTTCTGTATGATTTACACAATTAAATGAAATAATTCTTCAACAGCTCCAGTCAATTGACTCTTCTTTGGCTTGTTCATTTGTCACCTGGATACTTTGAGCTACATCACTGACTGTGTTTCTGGCCTTTATGTCACTATGTTTTGATACTTTGCTGTCAGGATAGACCCAAAGATTTTTTTCCCCTGAATGCTCTCATTCTCTGCACAGTAGGGTCTAGATCAGTAGTAGGCATGTTCCAGGGTTTAGAGGACCATACCACACCACATTTGGCTCTTCTAGAGCTCCAGAGGGCCACAGTAAATTGCCTCACATGCCATTTAGACTACCAGAAGTACAATTGTTCCACTTGAAATAATTTTACAGAGCTATAGAGATTATTTGGCTAAGTCTGCCCTAGATTACATGCAGTCCATGGGGCACATATTTTACATCCTGATTTGGATGACTGGTTTTCCACAGTTAAAACTAATATGATTTAAACTTTAGCTCTCCAAATCCTAGTTAGCTTGACAAGTGGTTACAGATTCGGGAAGTTGGAAGTCCAATCTTTGGAGGGCCAAAAATTGAGAGATACTGATCTGGATACAGCCAGATTATCTACAAGTGTTCTGTGTGTCCTAGATGCTGATACTCCCTAGTGATTAGTTGCAGTAGTAATATTTTAAGAAAAATGTGTCTCCTTTTACATCCTGGAAAATAGTCCTGTAGGAGTCAGTCCTACTATATCTTGTTGATTTTACTGAATAACAGGATGAAATATTTAAACTCATCCACAACCTGGACTATTTTTAAATTCATCACTGAGCCTGGAACCCCAGGTTTTAGCGGTGGCCAGGGCAGCAGTCGCACTATTAAAACTTGCATGCCAGTTGTGCCCGTACATTGGGAAGTAAGACTTGGCCTTGACAGTCCATGCTCTGATTACATCCTGAATAGACTACTGCAACACACTCTATGTGGGGCTGCCTTTGAAGACTGTTTGGAAGTTATAAATGGTCCAATGGGTGGCAGCCAGATTGCTCACCAGAGCGGCATACAGGGAGCATACAACCCTTCATTACGTCAGCTCCACTGGTTGCCAATCTGCTACTGAGCACAATTCAAAGTGCTGGCTTTAGCCTATAAAGCCATAAATGGTTCTAGCCCAGCTTATCTGTCCGAGCGTATCTACCTCTAGGAACCACCACAGAATTTAAGATAATCTGGGGAGGCCCTGCTCTTGGTCCCGCCTCCCTCACAGATGCGATTGGTGGAGATGAGAGACAGGGCCTTCTCAGTGGTGGCCCCTCTGATGTGGACCTCCCTCCCCAGTAATATTAGATCAACCCCCTCCCTCCTGACTTTCTGCAAGAGAGTGAAAATGTGACTTTGTGACCAAGCCTTTAGAGAACCTGTGCAATAGATAGACCTGGAACCATTGGAACGGCCTGGACTACACTCGTGGATTATGTGTTTAACTCTGAATGTATTGTTTTAAAACTTTTTGTTTTTAATGTATTTTTAAATTCTATTTTAATATTTATTTAAGTGTACATTGTGTTTTAAAGCATCGAATCATTGCCATATGTAAAGCCGCCTTGAGTCCCCTCTGGGATGAGAAAGGCAGGTTAGAAATGTAAGTAAATAAATAAATAAACCTGTAGTCCAAAATAACAAGTGTGTGTGTTTGTCTGTGCCAAAAGTGCTTTCATGAAGGTCTAGCCCAGTGATTCTCAACCTGTGGGTCCCCAGATGTTTTGGCCTTCAGACTCCAGAAATCCTAACTGCTGGTAAACTGGTTGCGATTTCTGGGAGTTGCAGGCCAAAACACCAGGGGATCCACAGGTTGAAAACCACTGGTCTAGCCAAATACACTGTCATACCTGGGGCAAGATGGTACACAGAAGTTAGCGGGGCTGGTATTTAGAACTCATGTAAATTCGAATAATGCAATCCTACTCTTCTCCATCACATGGCACACCTGAGGGCAGCAGGTTAATTTAGGGAAATATCAATCAGGACATGCATTTTTCAAAATAGAAGGGCCAGAAAGCTCAGGAAATAACATTTATGGGATTGCAGCTGCTCTGCAACAACTGCTGCCCGAAGCACATGACTCAACCAGTCTAATGGAAGTGTTGACCTTACTTCCAATCATGCACAGATGAACTCAATTGTTTTCATTCTGGTTAGAATCATGTATGTTCATTTGCTAGGGTAGATACTGATTCACAGGATTGCCTAGGAAATCATTGCACAAGGCACGTAAAGTGGAAGTGGAGCATGATAATACCTCCATTTGCAGCTTACTGCATAATGTCGCTTTTCAGCAGCTGTCCTGTGAGATACAGGTTTAAAAAAACATACTCTTTTAACTAAATGAGAAAAGTACTGATTTTCTCTCCCACTGTGATATACCATGTGAAAGTTCAGTTGCACTTTTACTCCAGTTATGGCTGATTGAGGGCAGTCTAGTGATGCAATAAGAAAGAAAGTAATCCCGGTTGAATATCATTTTTACAGATATCACAATTGTAGCGGGGGAGGAGGCGCATGTTAAAAGGCTTCTAATCTTCACAAATGTGTTTGGAGAGGCTTGAGAGCCACAATATTCCCTCCCCGTCTCTAAAAATCCTGACTGCCAGCCAAATCCATACATTGGTTTTTAGTCCTTCATTTGAACGGATGAATTCTCAATTGCTTTTCCTTGTACTTGTTCAACAGAGCTCCTTTTGAAATTTATATTTTTGGACATTTGCAATTCATGTAGTTTTCAGTTATGTGAACAAGCTATATGGAATTGGAAGGGGGGCAGAATTGCCGTGCACCATATGATTAGCCTGCACAGTTCATCTTTACAAATTGCCAAAACCTTTATGTGCTGTAGAGAAGCCAAACACAATTCACTTGACAGAGTTGCTTGTAAATTATTGGCCGTACATACATCCGATATTAAGGCATGCCTGATTTGCAAAAGGCCATTATTGTCTACATTCAGTTGGTTCACTTTGCAATTGCATTATTGTCACTTCAAGTATATCACTGGTGCTGCTTTACTGTGGCAGATCTGTGGTCTCAATTCACTATTTCTGCTTAGCTTCATTGACTTCAGTGGGCTTTGCTTGCATAGTAAATTACTTCTCAGTCACCTTGTAATATCCATAATGAGAAAACATTTATGGGAAGCTTGTGTTATTAGTGGCAAGCAAAATAGGTGACTTGCAGACTACTCTGTTATATAAAATTAGCTGTACCCGGCACGCGTTGCTGTGCCCTATTTAGGAGATGCGAGAAAGTCTGAGTATGTAAGGGTTGGAATTGATGTTAGTTATGGTCTTGGTGGGGTCATGGCTGTGTCGTTGTGGGTTGTTCTGGTGGGTGGGATGTTGAAGTCCTGTGGAGTTGTCGGTGTGTGGTGTTGAAGGAAGGAACGGCATATAAATGGGTTGAGCAGTAGATGCAAGGTTGTGTTATGTGCGTATTGTGTTGTGTGTAGGTATTACTTTTTTGATGAGTTAGTGGGTGTGTGGTGGCATTGTGGGTGGTAGTATGTTGTGGAATGCTTGTGTGGGTAGGGCGTTTTGGGTATTTGTGTGTGTTTGTAGAGTTTCAGTGCAGTGTTGTGTTGTGTTGTGGTTGGAGTATAGGTGGAGTTGGTTTTTGTTTGGGGTGGTGGTAGGTGTTGTGTGTGCAGGGTCCCGTAAGGTTGGGCGGATGGGTTGTGATAGGAAGTTGTGTTGTGTTGTGTGGGTAGGAATTGCTGGAGTATTGTGCCTGGGACGTGTGTGTATTTGGAGGTGTGTGTGGTAGTGAGTAGTGAGTGCAGTCCTGGGTTTTGTGTTGGGGAAGTTGTCAGGTATTTGTGGGGTGTATTTTGTGTGTGTTGTGGTGACATAGTTGTCTCAGTCTGGCTTTGTGCTGGTTGTGATGTGGAGGGGGTGTTGCTTTTACCAGTGGTGTTTGTTGTGAATTTTGGTTGGGGTGGGTTTTTGTGTTGCAGTATTGTAGGTTTTTTTGGGTTTTGCAAGTTTGTGTTATTCCGGCGGTATGTGTTTGTCAGTGGTGCCTGTGTCCCTGGTGCCCTATTTGTGTTAGTGTTATGTCCTCCTGGTAGTTGTTATGTCCTCCTGTGTTAGTTGTTTGTACTATGTAGGTTTCTGTTTAGCAGTGGGTATGTATGTGTTGTGTGTGTTGTGTGTCTGTTGTGTTGTGTGTCTGTAGAGGTAGGCATCGCGAGTTGTGTGGCTGTCATGTGTGGTATTTTGTGCTGGCTTGGTCTTTTGGATTGTGTTTCTCAAGTGTGGGAACCTGCTCCCTCCTAGAGGTTGGCCTTGACAATTTAACCCACAAACACCAACTGACTAAACTCAAATCACTCAGCATTCTAACCTAGCCTTGGCTGGCTCCACCCACCGTTACTATGGGAACTCAACCTCCCTGCATTTTGTGTGGGCCGATGTTGGCCAATGGGATTCGCTGGTGGCCGCAGATGACGCTGGGAAATTTAGTTTTTTATTGTTGTTTTGGGGGCCTTCTAGGTTTGGGAGGGGGGAGTTTCTTTGCTAAAACCCTTCCTTGCCTGAGGCCTATTTTTGTTGGCAAGTTTGGTGTCTCTGCCTTGGAAGGTTTCTCTGCCTCTGGCAGTTGTTCGATGACAGGTCTTCCTTTATATATATAGATGTCCATACTTCATCTGTTTTTGGATTACTGTTAAATAATTCCTCAACATTTCCTTCAACCCTTTGTGTGTGCGCACACAGACATACTACCTTGGGTACCATAACGTTGTGGGTGAACTACAACTCATGTAATGCCTGGTTAACCTCGAGATTTGGCTGGCAGTCAGGATTTTTAGAGATGGAGAGGATACAGTGGGTCTCAAGCCTCTCCAAACACATTTGTGAAGATTGAAAGCCTTATAACATGCACTTCCTCTCCTGCTACAATTGTGATGTCTCAATCAGTACTTAAAGTTTGTTTTGTTGGGCAAGTTTGCTCTAGATGCATCATCAGTGGGGTTCTGTGTGTTCTTTGGCTGTAGGGTAAATTACAACTCCCACTATGATGAGTCAGTCCCTTCACACCCCTTCAGTAGGTTGAGTTAGTCTTGGAGATTCTGTGTGCCAAGTATGGTCATCATTAGTGGACATCACCATTTCTCTTGTTGTGGGTGAACTACAATTCCCAGAAAGGAAGGTCAGTTCTCCCCAAACCCCTCCATATCAGGTATGTGTGCCAAGTTTGGTCCAGATCCACCGGTGTTTGGATTCACAGTGCTCTCTGGATATAGATGAATTACAACTCCCCCAAATCAATGTGAATTTTCCCCAAAGGCCTCTAGTACTTTTTTCTGGTCATAGGAGCTTTGCGTGCCAAGTTTGGTCCAATTCCATCTTTGGTGGAGCTCAGAGTGCTCCTTGATTGCAGGTGAACTATAAATCCCAGTACCTACAACTCCAAAATGTCCAGACCAGTTGCCCTCAAAACCTACCAGTATTCCAATTTGGGCATATCAGTATGCATGCCGAGTTTGGTCCAGATCCATCATTGTTTGTGTTCATAGTGGACTCTGGATGTAGGTGAACTACAACTCCTATAAATCCCTCCAAAGACCTCCAGCATGTTTTGTTGGTCATGGTGGTTCTGTGTGCCAAATTTGTTCCAGGTCCATTGTTGGTGGAGTTAAGAGTGCTCTTAGATTGCTGATGAATTGAACACCGCAGGAACCTACAACTCCTACAAATCATGGTGAATTCTCCCCAAACCTGTCAGGTGAATTGCATGCCTCCTCATTCTTCAATTTAGGTCATTACATTTGAAGTTCTTGCTCTCATAAGAACATAAGAACATAAGAAGAGCCATGCTGAATCGGACCTCAGCCCATCTAGTCCAGCATTCTGTATCACACAGTGGCCCACCAGTTGTACACGGGGATCTCGAGCAGAAGGGAGGGCAAAACCCTGACCTGCTCCCGACCCCCCACAACCAGTACCCAGGGAAATCCTGCCTACCTCAACCACTCCGAGGTGGCACTTGAATGTCCTTTTCAGTAACTACCGATACACTTGGTATCCATGAATCTGTCTAATCCTGCCTTGAAGTTGTTCAGGCTGACAGCTGTCACAACCTCCTCTGGAAGTGAGTTCCATAACCCAATGACCCTCTGGGTGAAGAAATATTTCCCTTTATTAGTCCTAATTTTCCTACCTTGGAGCTTCAGGGAGTGCCCTCTAGTCCTAGTGTTTTGTGACAAAGAAAATAATTTTCTTTATTCACCTTTTCTATCCCATGCATGATTTTATACACTTCGATCAAGTCACCTCTTAAATGCCGTCTTTCAAGGCTGAAAAGACCAAGGCGTTGCAACCTGGTTTCATAAGGGAGCCGCTCCATCCCTTGGATCATTCTTGTTGCCCTTTTCTGTACCTTTTCCAGTTCCGTTATATCCTTCTTAAGGTGCGGAGACCAGAATTGTACACAGTACTCCAAATGTGGCCTTACCATAGATTTGTAGAGAGGTAATACAACATTTGCCGACCTATTTTCGATTCCCTTTCTGATCATGCCTAGCATAGAATTTGCTTTTTCACTGCTCTCGCTCACTGTTGGAAGAGGGAATGTGATGGAATAGAAGAACAATTTTTTTAAAGTGCAGGTGAGTGGTAAGATTGACAGAAAAACCAGGAAGGCGCTTTGTTGATGGTCTTATGCATGATGAGAAGAAATAAAAACTACATCCACTATGGTTGAATGACAAAAATAATCTCATACATGAACTTGAGAACATGCTATAAATGCCCTTTTGTCCTGCGGTCCTCCAGGAAGGGAGAACAGTGCGATTTTCAAGGCCAGCTTGAGTTCAGATTTAAACAGGTGAGTGTGATGTTATTTGAGTCAAACCAAGGCTGAATAATGTTAACTGGAACTGGGATTTAGCCTCCACGTGGATTGACTCTTAGATGGATATTTAGTATTTATTTATTTATTTATTTATGTATTTATTTATTTCTTTACAGTATTTATATTCTGTCCTTCTCACCCTGAAGGGGACTCAGGGTGGATCACAGAAGACATATTATACACAGACAGAACAAACAATAGTACAGATAGAGGTACTGTATATAGGCATTTCCCATCTTCGGCATCCTGGAGGTTGTGCTCGATTCCAACCACGGGGTGGGATGGAATGTATGCTGTTGCTCCATCCTCCATGTCGAAGAATCCTGTTCGCCGGCATTTTCTGGTATTTCCTTATGGTGCCATTAAAATACTTTCCAGCTTAAGCTGTACCTATTATGTACTCACAGCTGTTTTTTTTATCTGCTAGGTGGGTAGCGAGCTAGATTGAAGGTTGGCCCTCACCCCCAACCTAGGCTTTGAACTGCCAACCTTTCAATTTGGCAAGATTTATTGCAGCTAGTGGTTAATCTGCTGTGCTAAAGCCTGGCTAATTTAGTACAACATATTTCATGAACACCCAGTCCATTTCCACAAATGCATTGAATGCATTCTTGAAGCTTCAAGTCATACATGTCAAACATATATGGTTGGGGTTGAGTTCTATACAATAGAATAAGATAATTTTGAGTCTTCAAGAGATTTGTTTGCTTTTTGTCTGTTCCCAGCAAGTCTAAGGACCATTGAGAAGAAAACCTACCTGAGTAGCTTAGTTTGACAAATTGCAATTACTTCCTCCCATATTGTCTCAATAGGATGTCTCATCAGATTGCCTTCCAGACAATCTGTTTTGCCTCCCTGAATCTTGTAATATTTTTTCTCAATGAAGAGAACTGGTGGCCTTGAAAACTTGCATGGATTTTAGTACATTTCTTACTGGCCTACCAAAGGTATTATACATGCCAAGTTTGTATGTTTAATGGCAAATTTAGGACACTTCCAGAAAATATTTAATCCTGAGGCAAAGAAGACTCACCAGGAGACCGGGGGTCCTCTCCCTGTCTTCTGGCATATCATTTCCTCATGCCAGAAGGGCGCAAGAAGTAATATAATGGCAGCCAGGGAAGTTTAACTTAACTTTTAGGTGTTATTTTGGGGTTTAGGAGGAGGGGGTGGGAGCCCTCTTGGTTTCGAGCCCAAAAAGCTGAGATGGTTGTGTGGATTGGGCCTGGGGATTGCGTGATGTGGTCCCCACCCCTATCTGAAGCAACTACAACAGGAAAACCATGTAACAATGTGTGTGTGTGTGTATATATATATATATAAATTCCCAATTGGGTTCCTACCGGAGACGTGGTTCATACACAAATCCGAAATCAATTGCTGGTAGGCAATGAATATAATCCAATTTGTAATCCAACTATTGGGTATCAGTATGACGACCGCGTGTATCGCTGTGTGGCGTTCAAGGCATTTGCCATGATTCCACCATAGAAGCAGGATTCAGCCCTGATGGAATAGACTATATACTCTGCTTATTTTGTATCTGTGTTGACCACGGTCTCGGTTCCATTGGGCCACAAACGGGCCTTGAAAAAGACCTACGGGTCAAAACGAGTGAAGGATCCCATACCTCATCTGCCAGTTCTTTCCACAGACGTCATCAGACTCATGGCCGGATCTATCTACAAAGATTTATGTTCCACAACAATTGATGGTTATATGCTTTAATTGGAATATTGTAGGGGCGAATGCCTTGAACGCCACACAGCGATACATGCGGTCGTCATACTGATACCCAATAGTTGGATTACAAATTGGATTATATTCATTCCTACCAGCGACTTGGGAATATATTTGCAACCACTTGGATTTTGGGACTACCCAAGGATTACCCTCAAGCACAGTATGAACTATATGATCCTTATATGATCCTTATATGGACTTCCCTTGTGAACTTTATGTTGAACTTCGTATCAGATATTGATTTTGGATTTGTGTATGAACCACATCTCCGGTAGGAACTATATATGTATATATATATATATATATATATATATACACACACACACACACACACACACACACACACACACATTGTTACATGGTTTTCCTGTTGTAGTGGCTTCAGTTGTACAGCAACCTACCCCGGTTTTCTTTTTGTTGTCCCCACCCCTATCCACACAGGGGCTACACCTGATAAAACCCAGATCTTACCAGGGGTTTAATTAATTTGGTTTTACCAGAGGCATTGTTTGGACGCCTCCAGCAAAACCACAACAGATCCCACATTATGGGACTGGATAGGCTTATAATGTGTATTCCAAGCAAACCTTTGTTGCACTACAGAAACAACTGCACCCTTGAAGTTTTATCAGATAGGAAGTACTAATAAAAAGTCTTTATAAAGGAAGATGAAACCACAGTGACTTCTGTTTTATCCTGAAGACAGTTTAATGTTGGTCGCATATCAAACAGCTGTGATATCTAGACTATTAATACATGTAATGTGCAAAGAAACCATTATCCCAGTTCACACATTTGTTGACAAACTGGAACTTGTAAATGCATCTTTCTTCAGCTGCTTCCCACTCTAATGTTCCCTCAAAGTTTTTTAAAATATATTTTCTGAGTTTATTGATGGAATTGTTTGGAAGACTGAAGTGTAGAAGAGGACCTGTTATTAGTACTAATAATAGGACTAGTGTTAGTACTAATTTATGTCAAATAAAACAACCCACATGTATCAAATTAGTATTGCTTTGCAGAAGAGCGGTGTAGGAGAGAAGTTGTGGTCCAACTTAAGCTATTTCGTTGCCTGAGGTAGCATTAACAAACAGCCTTTTGTTAAACCAAGTTAAATTCCTTGAACCACCAAAAATATTTCACACCAGGAAGCAGAAAACCTCTTAAGTACATCTTCCAGTCTGTACTAGTGAAAATACAATCACAATAAAGGAAGCTGTAGAACAAAATATGCACATGGGTAAATTTTCACCATTCCCCAACTTTTCTTTCCTGTATTTGATTGCTCTACTAGACACATCTTCTCCCAGCAAGCTCTACTGCAAAGAGAAAACATTTCAGCACAAAAAGTTAATGGTTGAGAGAGGACTCAACTCTCCCCTCCTCCCCTCACCTGCATGTAGGGGTTTAAACCAGTCTTTCTCAACCAGTGTGCCGTGGCACACTAGTGTGCCGTGACGGACCTCCTGCTGTGCCGCGAGAAAAGCTCTCTGCCCCCCTTCCTCCCCCCTCCTGCCGAACTCCTGCTGCTTGGGGGAGGAGGAGGAAGGGCCGGGCAGTGGCGAAGAAAGAAGAAGGACCGGGGCGCCGCCTCCGTCGGCCGGTTCCCCAGCCAGCCTCCAATCCGCCATGACTCCCACCATGACTCTCGCCCCTCGCTCGCTGAAGCTGCGTGGAGGAGGAGCCCCGCCCACCGCTCATGCTCCTCCTCTGTAGGAGAGCTGAAGCTGGGGGGAGGGGGCAGGGCATGGCGCGGCCTGTAGGAGAGCTGAAGCTGGGGGGGAGGGGGCAGGGCATGGCACCGCCTGGCTCTGCCCCCCCCCCAGCTTTGGCACTCCCAGCAGCTGCTCCAGCTTTGTGCTGGCTCTGGCACCGCTGGCTTGGCACTGCCGCCTCAAGGCTGGAGCAACTGCTGGGAGAGGTGAAGCCGGGGGTAGGGGGCGGGGCATGGCTCAGCCTGGCTCTGCCCCCTTCCCGGCTTCGGCACTCCCAGCAGCTGCCCCAGCAGGCCACCATCCCCAGCCGTTCTTTACTGTGTTAGAGTGTCATTTTGTGTCATTTTGGTTGGTGGTGATTGCCCCAGATTTTTAATGTTACTGCAAGTGTGCTGCGGCTCAAAAAAGGTTGGGAAACACTAGGGTTTAAATAAAGCTGTAACCTATGCCAGCTGTAGATGTGGATGGATCAGGTATGTGCATAGATGAATAACTCCCGTGAGAACTGTTTTGATAGTGAAAATGCCCCAAGTGTATATTGACACTTCACAAATGTAACAGACTGTTGCCATGTTTAAGTCCATGGCCCCATTCTAAAGTATCTTGGGACTAGTCATTTGGTGAGGTATTTAGACTTGAGTAGTGGGCTTCTTTGAATTATATCATTAGAGGTCTCTGATGGCAAATTCAAAGTGGTTCACCAAACTACAGTGGTGCAATGAGTGCGGGCAGGACTGCTGACTGATATGTTAGCAGTTCAAATCCTGGGAGAGTGGGTTAAGCTCCCTCTGTCACCTCCAGCTCCCCAGGTTGGGACATGAGAGAAGACTCCCACAAGTGTAGTTGAACCCAAATATTTGGGGCTCTGCCTAGATGGGGCCGAGAGCCCTGACCGCCTCTAAAAGCGAGGATCCCAAGAATACCCTTGGACCTTTGGAAGCGCTAGTTTTCCCCAATACCCAAATTCAATTGTCTCACCAAGATCTGGAAGCGTGCCCACCGAGAGAAGGTTCTGTCCCAGCTGAGAAAGGATGACAGCAACAAGTCCCGAGTTTTCCGCAAAGCTGACATACTTTATTTGGCAAAATATAAAGCATTTATACACTCAGAGTCCATTCAGATTCAAATTTGGCGCCCGCCCAGGCTACGTGTGCTTCCAGCTGGTTGGTTGGAATGTTGTAAACAGCTGAGATATATTTGGGTTCGACTACACAAGGATGGTAAAACATGAAAAAATCTGGGTGTCCCCGGGGAAATGTTTCTCAAGTAGCTCCTGGCACACACACACACACACAAAACTACAAATGGCATGATTACATAGGATGGAGCCATAGGAGTTCCAGCAATATCAAAATGCTATACTTAAATAGGGTGGCTATGTCCCAAGTCTAAACAGCACATATGAATATTAATCTGAGAGACAGTGTCATATAGTAGTTTAGGTATTGATTTAGCACTTAGAAAATCCAGGTTTTAATCTCCACTAAGACATGACATTAATTTATACCTTTCATATGAGGCTGACTGACTTCAGAGTTGTACAAATAAAGTGGAGTAAATGAGAACCAAGTCCACCAACTTGAAACCACTGGAGGAAATATGACATATAAAAGTATCTAACAAATGCTGCAAGTTGCTCCAAAACTCAAGGTCAATGCCCATCAAACCCTTTCAGTATTTTCTGTTGGTCATGGGAATTCTGTGTGCCAAGTTTGGTTCAATTCCATCATTGATGGAGCTCAGAGTGCTCTTTGATTGTAGGCTAACTATAAATCCCAGCAACTATAATTCCCAAATAACAAAATCAATCCCTACCCAACCTCACCAGTATTCAGATTTGGCCATGTCCCAAATTTGGCCCAGTGAATGAAAATTCATCCTGCGTATCAGATATTTGCGTTACAATTCATAATAGTAGCAAAAATAAAGTTGTGAAGTAGCAACAAAAATAAAACTAAACACAGAGAGAGACTGACAGCTGTTGAGCAAGAGCTTCGTGTGTGTCTTTCTGCCATTCCTGCCAGGATATCTATGTTGTGTTCATCGAAACAGGCCCAGGTTTCACACTGAGTGTATAAATACATTTAAAAACATATTAACTATATGTATTACTGTGTTAGTGTCAGTGTCATTTTGGTTGGTGGTGTGCCCCAGGATTTTGTAAATGTAAAAAATGTGCCGCAGCTCAAAAAAGGTTGGGAAACACTGTCTTAAGCCATGGCTGATATAGAATGAGAGACTCCCCCCGCCTCCCCCAGGCACACAGAAGACTTGGAAGACGCTGAACAGACTCCACTCTGGCACCATGAGATGCAGTGCCTACCTTAAGAAATGGGGCTACAAAGTGGAGTCCACGACGTGCGAGTGTGAAGAAGAGCAAACTACAGACCACCCATTACAATGTAGTCTAAGCCTTGCCACATGCACAGTGGAGGACCTTTTTACAGCATCACCTGAGGCACTCCAAGTGGCCAGCTAATGGTCAAAGGACATTTAGCCAAAAGAAAACAAGCGCAAACACAAGTCTTGTCCAAAATATCCAAATTCTTTATATAATAGAAATCACTCCCAGAACTCTGGGGAAACACATTCAAGAAATGATGAGAATAGCTTTCCAATTTCACCCGCAACAGAGCGGTATTTGTAAATCCAAACGGATAAACGGTCACTGAGTTGCTGAAATCATAACACAATCTTTAAATCATATCCAATATAGTATATCCATAGTTTGGCAGCTCAGGATGGTCGACGGTCTAGCCGTTTCGCCTATAGAGGCTTCATCGGGACCTCAAAGACCAAGTCTCCTAAATAATAATTCTGTTTCCGAAGGTCCGGATCAAATCTATAAACAAATGTATAATATACTTGTCAAATATTCATACAAATATGCACATACATATCATATAAAGGAACTAACAAAAGGAAGGCTGCATTATACATACCCAGTGATATATATTCGCATCATTTTTTGAATGTTTTTTCCCCAGAGTTCTGGGAGTGATTTCTACTATATAAAGAATTTGGATATTTTGGACAAGACTTGTGTTTGCACTTGTTTTCTTTTGACCTTTTGGGAACTACAATACCTCATTTACAAAGGACATTTAGCGTAATGCCAAGTTATTTTAATCTTTGTGTTTTTTAAAAATACATTACAACTGTACCTTCAGTTTGCTTCTGATACGATAAATAAAATCTAACAAATAAACATTATAATAGCACTTTCCAAACATACCAAGAAAGGACTGGCTAGGAATCACACCTGCATTCCCAAGACCACAACATTTATTGGGTTTTAAGTGTTTCCAAGTCGTTACCATTTTGTCTTGCCCTTTTTTGGAATGGGCTGCAAGGAAAGTCCTCGGAGGTTAATCAACACAGAACAAATGAGGTTTACAGAAGTGTGGACACAGCATGGTTGTGCTTCACAGATGTAGAGGAATTCTTTAGCAAACTTCCAGAGGGCGCAGAGAAAGATTTTTAGGAGTGTGCTCAATTCCTTTTTCTTTGTCCCAACACCACAATGTTTGCAGGATACAATTGCGGCAATTCTCATCTCAGAAAGCCTGTCTTCTTTTCTTCTCTCCTAAATCCCCTTTTCTAAAAGCCTCCAGTCGCTCCTACCCGGCAAACAAATGCCAAGGCTGTTTTGCTTCAATAGTGCATTTGTAAAAAGTGTGTGTGTGAGTGTGTGCATGCTTTCAAGTAGGTTCCTGCCTTATAGAAACCCCAAAGGTACAGCTAGACAATTGCTGCATTAGGCTGGAGCATGACCCCACTGACCCTGCATTAGACAATTACTGCATTAGGCTGGGACTTGACCCGGATCCCTTGGAAACTATTTCACCCTTTGGCCCCAACTTGTCTGCCAGAATTTTTTTTTTCAGTTGGCAACCCTAAAAGACACACATTTTACTAGTGTTAAACCATGATTTTGAAATGGCAAGGTGGAGTGAGCAATAGTACTGTTCATCTTCAAGATTAAACCAGCACTGCTGAATAATAATAATAATAATCTATATAGATATAAATGCTCTGTTCGCTTTAAGTGACATCATAACTCAAAATCTGCTAGTCAAATTGCCGTCAAATTTATTTATTTATTTATTTATTTATTTATTTACTTCATTTCTATTTCGCCCTTCTCACCCCGCAGGGGACTCAGGGCGGATTACAATGTACACATTACATTTAGACACACAAACACACAAGACAGACAGAGGCAATTTCTGGTACTTTAATTTCCTACTTGACAGATGCAACTGTCTTTCAGGTTGCAAAGGTCGACAACAGGCTACACGATAGGTCAAGAGCCCACCTCGACCCGGGCAGACCTCGAACTCATGACCTTCTGGTCAGTAGAGATCTTATGCAGCTGACACTCAGCCAGCTGCGCCACATTCCCGGTGCCACAAAAGACCTACTAACCCAAGGAGTGACTGTCATTAAAAAAAGATGTTGTCATTTGGGAGTTGTAGTTGCTAGGATTTATAGTTAACCTACCATCAAAGAGCATTCTGAACTCCACCAATAATGGAATCGAACCAAACTTGGCACACAGGACTCCCATGACCAATAGCAAACACTAGAAGGGTTTGGTGGGCTTTGACCTTGAGTTTTGGAGTTGTAGTTCATCTACATCCAGAAAGCACTGTGGACTCAAGCAATGAAGAATCTAGACCAAAATTGGCACAAATACTCCATATGCCCAAATATGAACACAGATGGAGTTTGGAGAAAATAGACCTTGACATTTAGGAGTTGTAGCTGCTGGGATTTATAGTTCACCTACAATCAAAGAACATTCTGAACCCCACCAATGATAGAATTGGGCCAAACTTCCCACACAGAACCCCCATGACGAACAGAAAATACTGTGTTTTCTGGTGGTCTTTGGCAATTCTTCTGACACCCCCTCGTGACCCCCCCCCAGGTCTTAAGGTCATCCAGTCCAACTCCCTTCACCAGAGCAAGATAACATAATCAACGCCCTCCTGACAAAGAGCCATTGAGCCATATAGATAGCTATATATGATTCATATGCACATACACACACATGCACATGTATATGACAGATATAGTATCATAGATTTGAAAAGGACCCCTAAAGAAAGATAATTATGTGTTGCATGTTTCAGGATAGGCAAAAAAAGACAATCTCTACATCAATACTGACAAAGGAACAACAAGAAATACTGTTTACCCACAAGCATAAAGAAATTACATATATTAGAAACCAACACTTTCTCATTTTTTATTTTCCAGATCACCAGACTGGGCCACAGCAACGCGTGGCAGGGAACGGCTAGTAATATAATAATAATAACTTTGTTCTTATATTCTGCCACCATTTCCCCAAAGGGACTCGAGGTTGCTTACATGGGGCTCAAGCCCAACAAAAACAGAATGAAATATTTAATAATCAAAACACTAAAACTGTATGAAATTCTATGGAATTCAGAATCATATGCTTTAAGATCTCTCTTTTTTTCACAGCAAACTAGACATCTCAGGACACTGTAGAATTGAGCCATGGCAGTTAAAGTGATTTCAAACTGCATTACTTCTGTAGCGTAGATGCACCCTTGGAGATATAACAACAACAACAAAGTGTATTTTGCCATATTTTATTGCTGATTTTAGTTCAGCAGTTCCAGAATGCAAAGGACTGTTTTGAAAACAATATTATTTGCCATTCAATAATTGCCATTATAGATGTAGTTTAGAATAATAAACTCTACTTTTTCACAATGCACATCTAGCTAAAAATGTATTCATTAAGTTACTTTTTTTAAAAAAAGCATAAGAACACTAATTTCTGTGTCCTGAGCAACACACACAAGGAATTAGGCAGGAAAAAAATGAAATTCAAAGATACAGAATGGAGGATTCCTGGCTTGACGGCAGTACATGTGAGAAAGATCTCAGTGTCCTTGTGGACAACAAGTTAAACATAAGGCAACAATGTGATGCTGCAGCTAAAAAAGCCAATGGGATTGTGGCCTGCATAAATAGGGGTATAGTGTCTAGATGCAGGGAGGTCATGCTACCCCTCTATTCTGCCTTGGTTAGACCAGTGTTTCCCAACCAGTGTGCCGGGCACACTAGTGTACCATGAGCGATCATCAGGTGTGCCGTGGGAAATTGGAACCTCCAATACCCTTTCTTCCCCCTCCTGCCAAACACTTTTTCTTCTCCACTCGGGCTCCCTTCTTCCCAGCCTTGCTCTGCTTGCTTTGCCTCGCTTTGCTCACGCTGCCGCTTCTGCGGGAGGGGGGAGGGAGGAAGACGTGACCTGGGTGGGCGCTACTGCACAGACTCGCCCCACGTCTTCCTCCCTCCCTTCCACAGTGCTCTCTGGATATAGGTGAACTACAACTCCAAAACTCAAGGTCAATGCCCACCAAACTCTTATAGTATTTTCTCTTGGTTATGGTAGTTCTGTGTGGGAAGTTTGATTCCATTCCACCATTGGTGGAGTTCAGAATGCTCTTTGATTGCGGGTGAACTATAACTCCCAGCTGTTGAGCAAGACCTTCGTGTGTGTCTTTCTGCCATTCCTGCCAGGATATCTATGTTGTGTTCATGGAAGCAGGCCCAGGTTTCACACTGAGTGTATAAATACATTAAAAAATATATTAACTATATGTATTACTGTGTTAGAGTGTGATTTTGGTTGGTGGTGTGCCCAAGGGTTTTTTAAATGTAAAAAATGTGCCGCAGCTCAAAAAAGGTTGAAAAACACTGGGTTAGACCACACCTGGAATACTGTTTCCAATTCTGGGCACCACAATTGAAGAGAGATATTGACAAGCTGGAATGTGTCCAGAGGAGGGTGACTAAAATGATCAAGAGTCTGGAGAACAAGCCCTATGAGGAGCGGTTTAAAGAGCTGGGCATGTTTAGCCCAAAGAAGAGAAGACTGAGAGGAGGCATGATAGCCATGTATACATATGTGAGGGGAAGTCATAGGGAGGAGGCTTGTTTTCTGCTGCCATGGACACTAGGATGCGGAGCAATGGCTTCAATCTACAGCAGTGTTTCCCAACCTTTTTTAACATTAAAAGTCTGACTTGGCCATGGTGGCTGTCACGTTACATCCCGGTATAGATTACTGCAATGGCCCAGTTGCCTTTAATCAGCTGCACACACAGAGCCAGGTAATCAGCCATTAACTATTTATTGAATAATAAAAAGTGCTGGCTTTAGGTGAAAAGGGTAATTGTCCATAAAAGCATCTCTCCCTATGAACCATCGAGATGTTTAAGATCATCTGGAGAGCCCTGTTCGGTCCCGCCTTCTTCGCAGGCGCGATTGGCGGGGCGAGAGACAGGGCCTTTTCAGTGGTGGCTCTCGGCTTTGGAACGCCCTCCCTAAAGACATCAGATCGGCCCCCTCCCTCCTGACGTTTCGCAAGAAAGTCAAGACCTGGTTATTTGAGCAGGCATTTGTTGATGAAATATAAGGCTTAATTGGATATAAGGAATGACGACAATATGATGGAAACTGATTTCAACATGACGCTGAGGCTGCAATTGTATTTTTAATTGTTAAATTGTTATATGTTTTTTTGGGGGGTTGACTTGTTTCTGTGTTGCATTGAGGGCAGAGACTGCCTGTGCAAACCGTCCCGAGTCGCCTTCGGGCTGAGAGGGGCGGTATAGAAACGTGACAAATAAATAAATAAAATAAATAAATGAAACCAGATATACCAGAAAAGGTGTGAGATTATTTCTCATGGCATGATGCTCATGGTGTCACTAAGTTATCCCTGGGTTGTTAGAAAAATGAATTGGTTACAGGTAAGTTATTATTTCTAACTATGTACTTCCAGGTTATAGCAACAGAGAATGCTATCATTGGGTTTAAATATTTTTTTGTTGAAGTTTCTTCTGTTTTTGAAGTCATTAGACTTCCTGACCTTTGACAGAATGGAAGATAACGAATAGGAGATGATAACAAAAACTTCACGTATGGAAGCCTCACAGGCACACATGGTTATTAATAACACAATTAAACATAATTCTCTGTAACGTGCCTAAAGAGGTGGAACAAGAATGGGCAGTCATCGTTCTTACTGTCAATCATACTCCCTTTTTTCCCTTCCTCTTTCATTCAAATATATCTGTAAGTGAGTTGCCAACTTTGGATTATCCACACACCATTCCCAAATGAAGAGGGACAAGTGCACAAATTGCACCTTTAATTGAATTCCTTTTATAATTACATTGATGGATACAACCACAAGGAAGCCATTGGCAGCTTCTTAAAGCAATGGTGGCACAGATGTTTCTATGGACACACCTTCAATAGAACAATATGTAATTTTGAACTAACAGGGTGGAGTGCCTTTTCATAAAAAGATATTGTGGCACAGATGACTATACTTTTAAAGTCCTGCCATCTCCCATTATCCCTATGAATAACAAGTTATCTCTCCTCCCTTTCCTCCTTTTCATTCCTTTCCTTCTTTTTATTTTTTTCCTTCTGTGTTTAACTCTGGGAAATAATTTCTATAGGTATGTTCTAAGGCAGGGGTGCCCACACTTTTTCAGCATGCGAGCTACTTATAAAACAACCAAGTCACAAAGATCTACTTCCCCAGAAATGTAAAACGTATAACTATTTTCTAATTTATTAAGGATTCTTTGTATGTACAATGTATGTTGATGTACCTTGCATAACTGAATAAGCCAATATTGCACAACACACATAATAAATAATTATTTACAATTTTTTTTTTGCAGTTACCTGAGTTTATTTTGACGACTTGCACTGAACTGAATCAGCCAGGGATAAACTGCCAGAATGAAAGCACACAGACCTTTCAACTGCAAGGTCATTCAATGCTGATCAATGTGGCCAATGGTACATTCAAACCTGCACCCAACAGACAATAGTTTCTTCTCCCACCCCGGACATTACTCCACAGATATATAAACATGCAGAAAGAAGCCAGACCTTTCAACTGCAAGGCCATTCAATGCTGATCAATGTGGCCAATGGTACATTCAAACCTGCACCCAACAGACAATAGTTTCTTCTCCCACCCTGGACATTACTCCACAGATATATAAACATGCAGAAAGAAGCCAGACCTTTCAACTGCAAGGCCATTCAATGCTGATCAATGTGGCCAATGGTACATTCAAACCTGCACCCAACATACAATAGTTTCTTCTCCCACCCTGGACATTACTCCACAGATATATAAACATGCAGAAAGAAGCCAGACCTTTCAACTGCAAGGCCATTCAATGCTGATCAATGTGGCCAACGGTACATTCAAACCTGCACCCAACAGACAATAGTTTCTTCTCCCACCCTGGACATTACTCCACAGATATATAAACATGCAGAAAGAAGCCAGACCTTTCAACTGCAAGGCCATTCAATGCTGAGCAATCTGGCCAGACAAGAGTTCCTTTTCCCACCCTGACATCATTTCAGAGATATAAGCTGGCAGAATGGAAGCACACAGACCTTGTAGCTGCAAAGCCATTCAATGCTGATCAATGTGGCCAAGCAGATGAACTCCTCACAGTCGCAGATGGCTTTGGCAGAAAATGACTGCCAAAGCCGCCTCCTGGTTGTCCTCCCTCGTGGCTCGTCTTCGCACAAAAGCACATGAGGCAAAAGCACATGCATGGGCGGGGCACCCGCTCCCTCCTTTGCTGGGATGCCCCCTTCTCCATCCCTCCTCAAGCCACGCTGCGACGGCACTGAGGGGGAGTCTCCTCAGGGGGTAGCATGGCGAAGGAGAAGATGCACCGCACGGAAGGAAGGTGCGTGCCGCGCGAAAGGAGCACTGCGCAGCGCGCGAAAGGAAGGAAGGTGCTGTGATCGACTCAATTTGGCATTGTGATCGACTCGTCGATCGCGATCGACTATCTGGGCGGCCGTGTTATAAGGGATGAGGATGGAGGAAATAACAAGTATCACTTCTGCAAATGTGAATATGAATTTGTTAAATACAATTGGCCTTCCATATCTATGCTCAAAAATATTTGAAAAAGAAAAATTCCTAAAAACAAATGTTGATTTTGCCATGTACTATGCTTTTTTTCATGTCAGGAGCGATTTGAGAAACTGCAAGTCGCTTCTGGTGTGAGAGAATTGACCATCTGCAAGGATGTTGCCCAGGGAACGCCTGGATGTTTTGATGTTTTACCATCATTGTGGGAGGCTTCTTTCATGTCCCCACATGGGGAGATGGAGCTGACAGAGGAAGCTCATCCGCGCTCTCCCCAGATTCGAACCTCCGGCCTGTCGTTCTTCAGTCCTGCTGGCACAAAGGTTTAACCCACTGCACCATAATCTACTGTGCCCTCCTTCTATCTCACAGATCCTGTTATTACTTGTGAGTAAGTGTTTATGATTCAAGATTCGATTGTATTCAAGACTTGTATCAGGGAAATATCAAAAATATTTTAATGGTAGGATGGCATGCCTACTTGTGGTGTGAGAAAACAAAAATCAAGAAAAAAAATGGAAACCATTTTATTAGAGTGGCCTTAATGAAAATTTGGGACAAATACAAGAATAGACTACAGTAGACTACTGGCTGCCAATTGAGCACTGGATCACCTTCAAAGTGTTGGTTCTTACCTTTAAGGCCTTACGCGGCTTGGGGCCAACGTACCTGAGGGACCGTCTCTCCCCTTATTGCCCTATAAGATCACTGTGGTCGGAGGGAGCCTATCTCTTAGACGTCCCCTCGGCGAGGCTCCTGCGCCTGACCTCAACCCGCAGGAGGGCGTTCTCTGTCATCGGGCCCACACTGTGGAACGCCCTCCCGGCAGAAATCCTTTCGATCCAGGACTTGCTGGCATTCAGACGGGCCTGCAAGACCCATCTTTTCCACCAGGCGTTCGACCTGTAGGTCCTACCTTGTGCAGCCGCTGTTTTTAGTGTTATCTGTGGTAGCATGTTGCATCACAGTTTTAATGATATTGGAGTGTATTGTTTTTAGCTAATTTTACTGCTGTTTTAATCACTGTCATTGTTTTTATTGTGCCTATTTGGCTCCTGTGAGCCGCCCCGAGCCCTCCCGGGAGTGGCGGCATAGAAGCACGCTTAATAAATAAATAAATAAATAAATAAATAAATAAATAAATAAATAAATCCAAAAACACCATTATGGATCTCCTCTATAGAAGCTTTTCACAAGAGAGAAGTAGGCCAAGACAAATGGATCACTTATAGACAAAAAACAAAATGGAGAAACTGTACTCAAATCTCAAGAAGAAATAAAAGAAATATTATTATTATTATTTACTTTATTAATATTCCACTCTTCTCACCCTGAAGGGGACTCAGAGTGGATTACAGGTACACATACTTAGCAGACAATCCCTGCCATTTACACACAACATATAGACTAACAGAGGCAAACTCTGGCCACCAGGGGGAGCTGACGCACTCCTCATCTCTCAGCGTTCCCAGCAACCTTGCTGTTCCTTCCGCATTCCTAAGCGTTCCTGGAGTTATTTAATGGCTTCATAATTCAGTCAAAATTTGCCTCCTCACTTAATGTGGTACCTTTATCTCCTACTTGACAGATGCAACTGTCTTTTGGGCTGCAAAAGTCGACAGCAGGCTACACTTAAAGGTCGAGCACCCACCTCGACCCGGGCAGGCCTCGAACTCCTGATCTACTGGTCAGAGAGATCTTAGGCAGCTGACACTTAGCCAGCTGCGCCACATTCCCAGTGATTGATCATGGTTGCAATATAGACATATAAAAGACAGTTTCGTAGAAGGAAGATAGGTTGGACCTGAACCATATAAGGCTTTATACATAATAACCTACACTTTAAAATGTGTCCAGAAACTTGTCGACAGCCAGTGGAGCTGCTTTAATAGGAGCATTGTATGCTTCCTATAATTAGCCCCTGTTAGTAATCTGGCTGTTGATCTTTGCACTAATTGCAGTTTCTGGGTCGTTTTCAAAGGCAGCCCCACATAGAGTGCCTTAGTAGTCCATTTTAGATGTAACGAAGGCATGGAGTACTGTGGCCAAGTCAGGCTTTTCGAGGTTCAGTCACAGCTGGTTCACAAGTTTTAATTGTACAAAGGTCCTCCCAGCCACCGTCGACACTTGAGCTTCAAACAACAGTGATGAATCCAGGAAAACCTCCAGACTATAGACCTGTGTTCTCAAGGGGAGTGTAACCCCATCAAACACAAGTTGCCGCCTTATACCCCAACTGGCCTCGCGACTGACCAGGAGGACCTCTGTCTTCTCTGGACTTAGCCTCAGCTTATTGGTCCTCATCCAGTCCATCACAGCTTCCAGGCAACAATCCAGGATCCGGTGAGCTTCCTTGGATTGAGGTGGAAAAGAGTAGCAGAGTTGTGTGTCATCTGTGTAAAGATGGCACCCAACTCCAAAACTCTGGATGATCTCACCCAGTGGTTTCATGTAGATGTTGAAAAGCATGAGGGAAATAATAGAACCTTGTGGGACCCCATAGGTCAATGGCCTGGCAGGTGTCCCCCAGCATCACCATTTGGGTACAACCCTCCAGGAAGGAGTGGAGCCACTGCAAAGACCCATTCTGGAGAGCTGGCCCAGAAGGATACCATGGTCGGTAGTATCAAAAGCCACTGAGAGATCCAGGAGAAGCAGAAGGGACACACTCCCCCTGTCTAGATCTCTGCAGAGGTCATCCATAGCCAGGATTTTGATTCGGGGAGGGCTGAGTTTGATTCGGGAGGGGCTGAGTTTGAGTAAGAGAGGGACTACCCTACCAAACCTTTTGTATTGTTATCCCAATAACCCCATGAATGTAGGATATAATGAGCATGGTGATCAGATCATTATATAAATGCACATAACAGTTTAAATAATGTACCAGTAAGGCCTTCTCGCGGACCACCCTGAGAATTTCAGGGGGGGCTGAAGCCCCCTAAGCCCCTCCCCTGGCTACATGCCTGCATCAAGTTGACCAAAGCTGTCTCCGTTCCGTAACCAGGCCTAAAACCAGACAGTGAGGGATCTAGGTAGTTGGTTTTATCCAAGAATCCCTCACTCCAGAACCTTGCCCAGAAAAGTGAGATTTCAAACGGGCCAGTAGTTGATTAATATATTTTCTTAATTGTTTTTATTGTATATTGATGGTTGATGTGACTGTAAATCGCCCTGAGTCACCTGCGGGGTGAGAGGAGTGGTATACAAATATAGCAAATAAATAAATAATACAGAGGAATCCAGGGACGATCATCTTGATCCTCTTGATCTGTCCAGTGGTACCAGTCCAGCATTGTCAAATGAACCACCAAAGGAGATACCCTTTTCCCCAATCCCAAGAACATTTTGGCATATATTAATACTAATAAATAAATTTATTACTATAGGAACTTATAATACTAACTTGTGTGGTATATTTGCATATAGTATCGTTCAATTACTGGTTGATAGCTATTCAAAAGACACTTTCCTCTCTCTCTCTCTCTCTCTCTCTCTCTGGGTTAGTTCTCATGATTGTATCAAGCCATAGTTTCCCTTGTTACAAATGTAACATGAGCTAGAAGTGTTTCCATCTTCCCCTATTGTTGGCTTAAAATACATCTTAAGACTGGCATTCACTGTTACATCTTTTGCTGTACGTTTAATGAATTCCAGACACTGTTAGATAGAATATTTTAGTGGTCTTTGTTCAATATTAAAAGCGTGGGAAGCAAGAACCACTAATATGGACAGCTCGAGATGCATGTTTCCCTCTGGTATTGGAAAAAGTGCTGCTCCTCCAATGTACTGGAGTGACAGATTAATCTATCTGTATCAGCCTGGGGCCTTCTCACACTGCAGACTTACAGTCCTCCTTCCACATATACAGTTTTGACTTTTGCAGATTCAATTATTAACAGTTTTTACTAAAATGTTCTTTCTAAGAATCCTGAGATCTTCCAGTGTGATGCTATAGTCAATTTCCTCTACCCATGCTGGAGGACCTAAAGATTTATAGAGAGATCACTTCTCTGGGAATACTTCTCTAGGTCCTCTACTGCAGTGTTTTCAACCTTTTTTGAGCCGTGGCACATTTTTTACATTTACAAAATCCTGGGGCACACCACCAACCAAAATGATACAAAATGACACTCTAACATGGTAATACATACAGTTAATATGTTTTTAAATATATTTATACACTCAGTGTGAAACCTGGGCCTGTTTCGATGAACATAACATAGATATCCTGGCAGGAATGGCAGAAAGTCACACACGAAGGTCTTGCTCACAGCTGTCTGTATTTAGTTTTTATCGCAGTCACCTGGTCCTCAGGGGTAACGTACCCGATCCTCAGGGAAGCTGGCTGGAAAAAGAGCAGCCAGACGGAAGCACACTATGAGGCAGAGAATTCCACTACTGAACAGCTCTCACAGTCAGGAAGTTCTTTCTAATGTTCACCCTCCTACACAGACATGCTTCCCTGTGATGTTTGCTTTTCTGCCTGTGCTGTTGTGCTCTCTCTCTCTCTCTCTCTCTCTCTCTCTCTCTCTATATATATATATATATATAATGTTAATTTGTAGGATTAACATAACTCAAAAACCACTGGACAAATGGCAAACATACTAATACTAACCCAAGGAGGGACCATCAGTTGAAAAATTGATTTTGTCATTTGGGAGTTGTAGTTGCTGGACGTTATAGTTCACCCGTAATCAAAGAGCATTCTAAACTCCACCAATGATGGAATGGAATCAGACTTCCCACACAGAACTCCCATAACCAAGAGAAAATACTATAAGTGTTTGGTAGGCATTGACCTTGAGTTTTGGAGTTGTAGTTCACCTATATCCAGAGAGCACTGTGGACTCAAATAATGATGGATCTGGACCACACTTGGCATGCATACTCAATATGCCCAACTATGAACACACATGGAGTTTGGGGAACATAAGAACATAAGAACATAAGAAGAGCCATGCTGAATCGGACCTCAGCCCATCTAGACCAGCATTCTGTATCACACAGTGGCCCACCAGTTGTACACGGGGATCTCGAGCAGAAGGGAGGGCAAAACCCTGACCTGCTCCCGACCCCCCACAACCAGTACCCAGGGAAATCTTGCCTACCTCAACCAACTCCGAGGTGGCACTTGAATGTCCTTTTCAGTAACTACCGATACACTTGGTATCCATGAATCTGTCTAATCCTGCCTTGAAGTTGTTCAGGCTGACAGCTGTCACAACCTCTTCTGGAAGTAAATTCCATAACCCAATGACCCTCTGGGTGAAGAAATATTTCCCTTTATTAGTCCTAATTTTCCTACCTTGGAGCTTCAGGGAGTGCCCTCTAGTCCTAGTGTTTTGTGACAAAGAAAATAATTTTTCTTTATTCACCTTTTCTATCCCATGCATGATTTTATACACTTCGATCAAGTCACCTCTTAAACGCCGTTTTTCAAGGCTGAAAAGACCAAGGCGTTGCAACCTGGTTTCATAAGGGAGCCGCTCCATCCCTTGGATCATTCTTGACATTTGGGAGTTACAGTTTCTGGGATTTATAGTTAACACACAATCAAAGAACATTCTGAACTCTTGCAACAATGGAATTGAACCAAACTTGGCATATTGAACTCTCATTACCAACAGAAAGTACTGAAAGGGTTTGCTTGGGAATTGACCTTGAGTTTGGAAGTTGTAGTTCACCTACATCCAGAGAGCACTGTGGACTCAAATAATGATGGATCTGGACCACACTTGGCATGAATACTCAATATGCCCAACTATGAACACACATGGAGTTTGGGGGAAGTAGACCTTGACGTTTGGGAGTTGTAGTTTACCTACACCCAGAGAGCATTGTGGACTCAAATAATGATGGGCGGGCCTCTTCCTAATGGGGAGGGGGACACTCCATCCCTTTCCGACCCTCCCTCCGCTCACCTCAGCCTCTCTGCTGGCCTTTCCTCCTCCTCAAATGGCGACTGCTGGGAAGGGGGTGGACATCACCCTTCCCTCCTTCCTCCTTCAATTGGAGGCTGGTTGGCTGGTGCGAGCAGAGGGGAAACAGCTGAAGGAGGCGGTGCCCTTCCTCCTTCTCCTCCCCCCACAAGCAGCAGCAGCAGGAGTTTGGCAGGAGGGGAAGAAAGGTTATATTGGCACACCTGATGATCGCTCACAGCACACGAGTGTACTGTAGCACACCGGTTGGGAAACAGTGCTCTACTGTGATGCTATGGCCAGCTTACAGATTTGCCCCTAAACCCAGAGAAAGTGGATGGCTGATAGTATAATAGCTGATAATAATTCTGACCTTCAGAGGGGACAAACTTAAATTGTGGCTTTGGGACAAATAAGCGGAGCAGTGCAATTAAGTGACTACAAATCAATGTGTTGATAAATGGAACAGCCCTGGATTACGTTTTGGATGATGTGATTTTAATTGATGGTTTTAATAAGTAACATTTCAATAGTTTGGTTTTAATTGGAATTGCGTTTTGGTATATGTATGTTTGGCATCGAATTGCTGCCTGTTGTAAGGCTGCCTTGAGTCCCTCTGGGTTGAGAAAGGCAGGATACGAATATAGTAAACACAGAAATAAATAAATGCTGCAATAATGCTGTGATTGTATAATAAACACATACATAAATAAATGCTGTAATAATGTTGCAATGGCATTGTCAATAAATAAACAATGCTGTAATAAAATTTTGAATTGTCATGTCAACATGCCATTTCTTAGGATTCGTACTTTAGAAAGAAGTATTTTGAGATTTCTCAATTGGAGAGGTCTTGGACCTCACAAACCACATAATTTCATAGGATTGAACTACAAACTGCAGGATTCCATTGGATGGAGACACTGCAATTAAAGTGGAATAGTAATGCTATAATTGTGAAGTGTGAAAAGGCCCCATGGCAAGAAATTGTGCCACTAATTCAGCAGCAGGTGATGACATGCAAACACAAAGCTAGCTAGGACTGGCATCCAGTTGTTTCAGCTCAACAGGTTGCCATTTCTTGCTAAGTCTTCTTAGCTCTCTTGGCGATCTGAAGACCTGAAGCAATTCTCAGTTTTCTGTTTATTTTTCTGAGGGACACTGGAGGTAGGACCTAGGGCCCTTCCAGACAGGCCCTATATCCCAGGATCTGATCCCAGGCTTTCTGCTTTAAACTGGATTATATGAGTCCATACTGGAATAAACAGAAAACATGGGTTCAGATCCTGGGATATAGGGTTTGTCTGGAAGGGCTCCTAGTGGTGAATTGGAAATGCTGACTCAGATCTCTTTCTATTCTCCTCCGTCCTCTTCGGAAACCGTTAATGTGTTCCATATCATTTGCTGTGTAAATATCACTCAGGAAAATCAATATGTTGGTTTGCCCAGCTGCTTTATTCATCTTATTATAACTAGTTCACTCAAAATAGTTTTAGTAAAAAAAACACGAACGTGCCGCAATTGCCTCAGTACTGCTAAAATCTTATCCCGATCATACCCTTCATCTGCTGCAAAAATGAGACTGGCTACTTTTGATGTAACAGAAAACAAAAATATTGCAATTTCTGGGATGGATCTGTCAGGGTGACAGTCATGAACAGGTTCAGATGTTGTTGGACTACAACTTCCTGCATTTCTTCCTATTGACAATGATGGGTAAGAATGGTGCAATATGCAATCCGATATCATATAGAACAGGGCTGTCCAACTGGCGGCCCCGGGGCCAGATCCGGCCCCGTAGCCTGTTGGACACGGCCCCACCTATGCCCTCAGCCGCCATTTTTAAAAAAATTTTTTTTAAAAAATCGATTTTTTTAAAAAAAATGGCGGCCGGGGGGGAGGGGGAGGCGGGGCAGGGAGGAGGAAGACAGCTAGCTCCTCCTTTTCGGCGCCCCCCTCCCTACCTTGGGCGGGAGAGCCGCGAAAAAAAGGGCAGAAGGTGGCGCCAAGAGCAGCGCGTCACAGGCCTGGCGTGACGCGCTGCTCTTGGCGCCGCGTTCTCCTCCTTTCGGCGGCTCCCTGGCCTAGGAAGGGAGGGGGCGCCAAAAGGAGGAGTAGGTGGGAAAGGGGCAGCGCGCGTCACACCAGGCCTGTGACGCGCTGCCGTTGGCGCCGCCTTCTGCCCTTTTTCGGCCCCTCCCTTCCTAGGGCAGGGGAGAAAAAAAGGGCTGGGGGCGGGGCCTGGGGGCGGGGCCAAGCGGCCCCGCAGGTCATCAGTGACCTCTTATCCGGCCCTGGACCCGCCAGAAGTTGGACAGCACTGATATAGAACAAGGTGGGCAATTGTGTGGGGGCCAGGGGCTAAGTTTTTCCATCCAGAACCACCCACAGAGCTCCTCATCATACCCGGCAAGTCCAAGAACCTCAACTTTCCTTAGTCCTCCTCTCCTAATGGTGATTAGCTTTTAGGCTTGGTTCAATGTGCTGGTGTTAACCTATAAAGCCCTAAAGGGTTCTGGCCCAGTTTACCTGTATGAACATATTTCCCTCTAGGACCTTAAGATCATCCGGGGAGGCCCTGCTCTCAGTTTCACCGCCATCGTAGTCACATTTGGTGGGGACGAGAAACAGGGCCTTCTCCATGGTGGTCCCTAATAAAGTTAGATCTGCCCCCTCCCTTCTGACCTTCCGGAAGAAACTTAAATCCTGGTTATGGGATCAAGTGTTCACGGAATAGTTTGTTTTACTGGGAAGACAAGATTTTATTGGACTGTACTTGGGCTGTTTTGGACGACGATTTTAATATGGAGATTAAAATTTGGCAAAGTAGTTCTAATGTATATTTTAAACTACTTTAATGTATATGGATGTATTTATTATGTGTTTTATATTATTTTTGGCATTTAATTCTTGCCTGTTTGGAAGCTGTTCTGAGACCCTCCTTCCAGCAACAATATACTGTAGTAATATATAATGCTAATATTGTGCTGTGCTAATAATATAATATATTGTAGATCAGTCTTTCTCAACCAGTGTGCCGTGGCACACTAGTGTGCCGTGACGGACCTCCTGCTGTGCCGCGAGAAAAGCTCTCTGCCCCACTTCCTCCCCCCCTCCTGCTGAACTCCTGCTGCTTGGGGGAGGAGGAGGAAGGGCCGGGCAGTGGGGAAGAAAAAGAAGAAGGGGCTGGGGCGCTGCCTCCTTCGGCCGTTTCCCCAGCCAGCCTCCAATCCGCCATGACTCCCACCATGACTCTCGCCCCTCGCTCGCTGAAGCCGCGTGGAGGAGGAGCCCCATCCACTGAAGCCCGTCCACCGCTCATGCTCCTCTTCTGTAGGAGAGCTGAAGCTGGGGAGGGGCGGGCATGGTGCGGCCTGGCTCTGCCCCTCCCGGCTTTGGCACTCCCAGCAGCTGCTCCAGCCTTGAGGGGACAGTGCCAAGCCAGCATTGTGCTGTCTCTGGCACCGCTAGCTTGACACTGCCCCCTCACGGCTGGAGCAGCTGCTGGGAGAGGTGAAGCCGAGGTAGGGGCGGGGCATGGCACAGCCTGGCTCCACCCCTCCCCGGCTTTGGCACTCCCAGCAGCTGCTCCCAGCAGGCCACCAACCCCCAGCCGTTCTTTACTGTGTTAGAGTGTCATTTTGTGTCATTTTGGTTGGTGGTGTGCCCCCGGATTTTTTTAATGTTAAAAGTGTGCCGTGGCTCAGAAAAGGTTGGGAAACACTGTTGTAGATACATATAATATTGATAATAATATAAAATTATTTTATTATAGTATTATTAGCATTATATTGTATTACATTATAATATTATTATCAATATTATATGTATATACAATATATAATATTATTAGCACAGCACAATATTAGCATTATATATTACTATATTGTTGTTGGAGGGAGGGGCTCCCAACTGATGATCCAGGAGACATGGTGGAACTTTTTTCCTGGCTCCCCTTCTTCACGCTGGACCCAGTTGTATTCCTCCTCACAGATATCAGAGCAGCTAAGTTTCTGTGATGTGTAAAAAAAAAAACTAAACAAGCCTGCACCTGCAAAGGTTCAGCAAGAAAGTTTTGTCATGTGCCCTCAAAACATACTTTGGAACAGTTTTTCAAATATTCATAAAAAGGCAGAAATTAAACATTAGGCTTTGGAGCTTTGATCTCTTGCCTTTAAACATGTGTTTCAGGCTGCTTACAGATTCCTACTTGTTGCTACATTGGTTCACTTTTAGTTTTCTTCAAAAACAGTGCTCCGCCATGCTAATTAGGGTCCTAAATACCATAAAGGCACTGGATCCTGTCTGATCTTGGATGCTAAACAGGGTCAGTTTAATTTAGGTCTTAGATGGGAGATTGCCAATGAATATCAGGTGGTATGGGCTATATTTCAGAGGAACTGGCAAATCCACTTTTGAGTGTTGGCCCCAATTTAGGAGGCAACCCCTGGCAGTGAGACCAGGAAGAAGCCTGCTGGCAGAAACCCAGGCAAGTGATAAGTCTGAGCTGCCCCTTTTCTGTGAGTCCCTGCTGTGGCAAGCATGCAGATCAGCCCCAGTTCAAATCATCTAGCAGCAAGGTGAGAAGGTTCAGCCAAGGAAGATTTTGTTATCTGCAGATAAGATCCTAGCTTGTGATACATTCACAAAGAAGCTAGAATAACAAATATGGATACAGTCTCTTTTTATACACAATAATTTCAAATTTCCCACCGCAGCAACATCAGCTGTAGCGAAGCCCATTGGACGAGTCTCCCAACTCTGTCCAATCACAGAAAGGAGGCTTGGCTGAGCAGTTGACTTGTGAAGAGACAAAGGGCATTGAGTGGAGGTGAATGGGTTCCCCTTTATTCAACAGGAAAAATAATAAAAATGATTGAGGGCACTTAGCCCTACCCAAGAAAAGTTTATTGTGTACAGCAGTGTTTCCCAACCAGAGTGCCGGGGCGATCATCAGGTGTGCCGTGGGAAATTGGAACCTCCAGGGGGGGGGGGGGGAGAATCTAGTGTGTTGAAGTATAAAAACCCTAAGAAACCTACCTCAATAAAGGCACAAAATTACAAACACCCCCCCCCCTCACCCGTTGTCTACTTGGTCTCTCCCTCTCCATGCATTGGGAAGGCCCGCCTCCCTTTAGAGACCTCCTCTTGCCTCCTGGGGGTTCTGTGTGGGAAGTTTGGCCCAGTTCTATCATTGGTGGGGTTCAGAATGCTCTTTGATTGTAGAAGAACTATAAATCCCAGCAACTACAACTCCCAAATGTCAAGGTCTATTTCCCCTGAACTCCATCTGCGTTCATATTTGGGCATATTGAGTATTCATGCCAAGTTTGGTCCTGATCCAACATTCTTTGAGTCCACAGTGCTCTCTGGATATAGGTGAACTACAACTCCAAAACTCAAGGTCAATGCCCACCAAACTCTTATAGCATTTTCTCTTGGTTATGGGAGTTCTGTGTGGGAAGTTTGTGTCTTTCTGCCATTCCTGCCAGGATATCTATGTTGAGTCCATTGAAACAGGCCCAGGTTTCACACTGAGTGTATAAATACATTTCAAAAACATATTAACGATATGTATTACTGTGTTAGAGTGTCATTTTGTGTCATTTCTGTTGGTGGTATGCCCCAGGATTTTGCAAATGTAAAAAGTGTGTCGCAGCTCAAAAAAGGTTGGGAAACACTGGTGTAAAGGATGGTCATGGCAGCCCCCATCGGGGGGCCAACTTAATGGCAGTGGCTCTGGGACATGGCTCAGAACAGGACATATTGGCACAATCATGCAAATGAAAGAGGAGGAAGGCTTAGAAAAAAGACAATCAGGTTTCCTTCCGTGGAGAGAGGTCCCGTACACAAAGGCGCACTGTGAAGAGTAACCACTTCCCCCGAGGCGAGCAGGAAAAGGCAATGGGGTGATCTTGTCCTGTCCGTTGGGCTATTGTATTACATATGTCCAAATAATGTCCATAATATGGGTGAGGCTGGAAATTAATTGTGGAAATCCTCAGCTTGGAGTCTCTTCTCGCAAGCTATATGATCATATGGGAAGCAGGACTTCCTTTTGGGGTCAGGAATACAGTTTTCCATCTAGGGAAAAGAACAGGAAATCTCAGAAGCGCAAAATATATTAGTAACATAACATAGAAACACATGAGGAAAGGCAGGGAATTTTTAGGGCAGTTTTCCCAAGTACATACAGATATCGGAGCCAGACTCCCTTGTATGTAGATCAAGGCATGAGGAAGGAAAAATACATAGAAATAATATAATTCCATATTGGGGAACATACAGACTGGGCTTTTATGGGGTCTTTGTAACAGAAAGGTAGGAAAGTTACACATTGCAAGGATGGGAACAGATAAAAATAACTTTAGAACATATGATTACTCGGCAGGTAAAGAGTCCTGGAAGACATCGTTTCTTGGGCTTGGAAAACATAGTTTTCAGAATCCTTGAGTTGAGTTAAGTTCCAAAAGAGGCCAGAGAGTGTGCTCTGAAACAGGGAGGGTGGCAGGAGAGAAATATAATGAGCAGAGAGAGCTTAAACTATCAAAGGCTTTCTATTGGGGGAACCAGCTATCCGGAAAGAGAAGAAAAGAGGAAGACTGGACTGCAACAAGGAGGGGTGGATGATGGCTGGGAAAGATACATTACAGCAGTGTTTCCCAACCTTTTTTGAGCCGTGGCACATTTTTTACATTTACAAAATCCTGGGGCACACCACCAACCAAAATGACACAAAATGACACTCTAACACAGTCATACATATAGTTAATATGTTTTTAAATGTATTTATACACTCAGTGTGAAGCCTGGGCCTGTTTCGATTAACACAACATAGATATCCTGGCAGGAATGGCAGAAAGACACACGAAGGTCTTGCTCAACAGTTGGGAGTTACAGTTCACCCGCAATCAAAGAGCATTCTGAACTCCACCAATGATGGAATGGAATCAAACTTCCCACACAAAACTCCCATAACCAAGATAAAATGCATTGACCTTGAGTTTTGGAGTTGTAGTTCACTTATATCCAGAGAGCACTGTGGACTCAAACAATGTTGGATCAGGACCAAACTTGGCATGAATACTCAATATGCCCAAATGTGATCACAGATGGAGTTTGGGGGAAATAGACCTTGACATTTGGGAGTTACAGTTTCTGGGATTTATAGTTAATACACAATCAAAGAGCATCCTGAACTCTTGCAACGATGGAATTGAACCAAACTTGGCATATTGAACTCTCAATTTCCCACAGCACACCTGATGATCGCTCATGGCACACTAGTGTGCCACGGGACACTGGTTGGGAAACACTGCATTACAGCAAGGAAAGGCAAGAGAAGCACAGAGTTCAGGGTAACCAATTTATTAGGGGATCATAAGCAGTCTGTAGCTAGTTTTCTGATTGTCTGAACATGTGCAAAGCCAAACAAGTACACTTTAAGTGTCTGCAACCTTTGGAACTCTCTGCTGCAGGCACGAAGGGAACAAATAGTAATTTTGCCCAGAGGAGTTTCATGCAACATGAGTATTGCTTGTCTAAGAAAAACTTACACACACGTACACTCCACCCGAATTACTAAGAGGATCATGCCGTTTTCTCAAAAGGATAAAGAGGAAATACGCCATTTCATTGCCTGTTTAACTCGGAAAGTGTTTTGATGTTTAACTTCTCTGGACCGTTGTAACCTCTCCTTTATGCATGAGTTAAACTGTGGTTTAGGAAACCAGACAAAAGAGACGTTTTTCTGTTCTCTCTTCTTGTTGTTGAGCCATATTCTGCCTCAGCACAGCTGCACCTGTTGCTGACATCTGTTGTCAGCAACAGGTAATTTTTATGGTGTCAACAACGCAAAAGGAACTGTGTTCTGGCTGAGGATCTTAAGTGCAGAGGAGTAAAATTACCTAGAGCGAAGGCATCAAATTTCCATGCACTTCCTCTAGCAATCTATTTACTGTCTAGATATGGAAATTGTGGGTAATTCACCTATGATCGCTCTTATGATTTTTGCACTCATATGCAGTATTAATTTAAAGCATGAACGCAATTGTATTTACATCACAGCGCCATTAAAAAAAACACCCCAAATTACTTTTGTGTCTGTGTATACTCATCTATAACTGCAAAAGCAATCACAACAGATGCCTTGGTGGAGGAGGGGAGGGAGGGGATAAAAATAAAAGGGGTCACTACTGAACAAACTTTAAAAAACATGTTTGTATGTATCCCTGTAGCATGCCCTATTCATTAATTCAATTTAGATCATTTTTTCCAAGAGGCCACACGAGAGCCAAAAAATATTATGGAGGGCCACACCTAAAGGCGGAACTACATTCTAATCTACTTTATTTATTTATTTATTTATTTACTATATTTACTATATATTACACATCATTAATATTAACATATTAATATATCAAGAAATATTCATATATTATTAGTATTAATATCATAATTATTATATTATAGTATATATAGACATTATAATATATTGAAATTATAATATAATATAACATTATTATATTATAATTATAAAATTATTATAAAATAATAATAAAAACCACTAAAATTAAATTAAATTAAATTCCAGAAGACAAGGTGCGAACCAAGATGGAATGGCCCAATGGATACAGCCCAGAGGATGGCAAAGCGGACCCAGCTGCCACCGCAGCAGTGGAGAGCAGAGCACAGGCGATCGGAGGCTGCAGGCCTCCACCCGCTTTCGCCCCCAGCCGTTCCCCAGCTGATCGTCCTGCTATGGAGTGCCTGCCATCCCTGAGCCCGCAGGGGGAGAAGTCGGCGATCTGAGGCGGCTTTTTCGACCTGGCAACCGGAAGACGATCAAGTCTTCTGGGTCGCCAGGGCAATCAGCCCCACAAGTCGCCGAAGTGCTTCGCGCAGGCCCGGATCGCCAGGCACTCCAAAGCTGCCGCCCAAAGGGATGTCAGGCACTCCAAAGTCGCCGCGATGGGATGGCGGCAGCGGCACCCCTTCTTCTTGGCCCCGCCCCGATGCCCTTCTCCCCGGGCCGGACAGAATCGGCTGCCAGGCCGCATCCCGCCTGTGGGCCGTAGGTTGCCCACCCCTGATTTAGATCCTGCCTTTCTCCTCTTACATCAGTGGTTCTCAACCTTCCTAATGCCATGACTCCTTAACATAGTTCATCATGTTGTAGTGACCCCCAACCATAAAATTATTTTAGTTGCTACTTCATAAATATATAACACCTATTTTACAGCACCTACACTGACTGCCAATCGAATACCAGGTCTCTTATAAGATATTTAAATCCTTATATGGTCAAGGGCCGGCATACCTCAGAGGCCACCTCTCCCCTTGTCAGCATCAGCGGACACCGCAATCGTCTCAAGAAAATCTACTGCACTTACCAGGTCCTAAGGAAGTACGTCTAGAGGCCTTCTTGGTCTCAGCCCCAGTGCTGTGGAACTCATTACCACCCTATATGAGAGCTATGCGTGACCTTCAATCTTTTACGCAAGCTCTCAATATATGGCTCTTCAGTAGAGCGTTTAACGTGTAACTGAATTGATGTTTTGTTCTGTATAAGCTCTGAATTTTATTGATGTGTTGCTTATTTTATGCTATGTAAGTCGCCTAGAGCACCTTGGTGAAGGGCGACTAATCAAATAATAAACGATGATGATGATGATAAATGTAATTTTGCTACTGTTATGAATCGTAATGTAAATATCTGATATGCAGGATGTATTTTCATTCGCTGGACCAAATTTGGCACAAATACCTGATATGCTCAAATCTGAATACTGGTGGGGATGGGAGGGGGATTGATTTTGTCACTTGAGAGTTGTAGTTGCTGGGAATTATAGTTCACCTACCATCAAAGAGCATTCTGAACTCCACCAGCAATGGAATTGAACCAAACTGGGCACACAGACCCAATGTGGCCAACTGTGAATACTGGTGGGATATGGGGAGGATTGACACATGATTTGGGGAGTTGTTGTTCACCCACATTCTTATGCATTTTCTAATGGGAGCATTAATAAAAAAAATAAGACTTACTTTTTCCTAATAAACAGCATGATAAATTCCCTAAACTGCTCCTCCTCCTCCTCCTGATATTTCTGATTACTCTCAGTCCCAAATTGCGCAGGCACTTTCCCCTTGCTTTCAAGGGATGTGAGCCTCCCTCCAGCCTCGCGTACTCTCCTCGCCGGCAAATGCGCACCACGCTGCCATGCGCCAAGCATGCTTGCTCTCCCCTCCCTGCTTGGAGTCTCAGAAACAGCCCTCCCCTTGGCTGAGAGGCCAGCTGAGAGGCTGGTCAATCATAGCATGAGGAGGGCTTTTGTTGGAAGGATTCACCATCTGTTTCCAAAAAGGAAGAGAAGGACAGGCAGAGAGATCTTCACAAGACCATCAGAAATGGCAACCCCAATTTCTCTTTCCCCCTGAGCCCAAACTACAAAACTAATTTACACTCAGCTGAGCAATGAAAGGAAAAATGAGAGTGTGACCTTCCCTGAAGATTCAGGCAAAAGCAAACTGTTGTAGCCGCTTCTACCTGGGTGTTCTTCCTCATTTATAATTTTGACATCTTGACTACACTCCAGATTTGTAATTTCTAAAATGTTGTAGTGTATGCCATTACTGATTAGATAAATTCAAGAAATCTATTCATTAAGTCATCCTTAAGTAATTATTTTGGAATTATTGCAGAGCATCAGGGCCATGCTTACACTGACTGGATGTCATGGGAGGAAGAAAATATCCTTCCTATGTCATCACTGTTTTTTTTCTGAATACTCTTGGAAGCGTTCTCCTGGTGGAAACTGTTAATAGTAACCAATACTCTTTCATGGATCGTTGTTAAAAACGAAAGTACACAAGTGATGTTCCATTTGTGTACAACCACCGCATCTCTGGTTTAATACATGTTGTAAGGTGCCTCAGGTCCCATACTTGGAAGAGATGGACCTTTTGCTGCCATTGCAACCACTTACACCAGTGGTTTCCAACCTTTTTTTGACCAGAGACCACTTGACCGGAGACCATTTTGCCAAGGGACCACTATCCAATATTAGTACCAAAAAGGTTATGAATCCATTTTTGGTTAACTTTAGATTTGGTTTGGTTATTTGAGGTACTGATTCAGAAAATTGCATTGGACAGACCACATCAGCTCTAGTTTCTGATATAGGACATATGCCATCCAGTAGACCATATGCTCACGCACAGAAAATGATATTTAATAAACCTCGGCACTATAAGAGGGTTTCGTGAGACCAGTTGCTCTTGTTGCAATGGTGGGGTAACAGTGAGGCTGCAGACCATCTTTTAGTTCTTGTGGACCATTGGTGGTACATGGACCACAGGTTAGGAACCACTGTCTTAGCCCAAAGAGGTACAACACACAACCCTCCAAATATTATTAGACTAAAACTCCCATCAGTTCTACCCAGCAGAGATTGTGCCAGAAAACTGTGCACGGTAGAAACATGCCAAAATGAATGTATCCTGATGTGATTCCTTAGGGTCCATGAGGAAATAATTCCTTATATAGTGACGGTACAATCAATCTATTCAGATTTTTCTCGAGTAATGTCTCCAAGTCAGTCATTCAAGAATAAGCTTGAAGCTATCCCCTGGAGAGCAGATTGCAATCTCCTCTTTTACTCACTTTTTTTCCTCTTGTTTACTTTTCCTCCTTGTGCACATTTCTCTATTAGCTGAAAGCTAAGACTCTATATACACTTTCTTTGGTTTAAGTCCCCTCATACTCAATGGCACATACTTCTGACAATATATATACAGTGGTGGGGGAGTATTTAGTCAAATGCAAATTGTACAAGTTCTCCCACTTAAAGAGATGAGAGAGGCCTGTAATTGACATCATAAGTAGACTTGAACCATGAGAGACAACATGAGAAAACACATCCAGAAAATCATATTGTCTGAGTGCGTCATCTCCCCCTGGTGGCCAGAATTTTTCCTCTGTTCGTCTGTATATGTCTATATATGTCGTCTATATATGTTGTCTATATATGTTGAACTGCAGGGATTGTCTGCAAGTATGTCTACTGTAATCTGCTCTGAGTCCCCTTCGGGGTGAGAAGAGTGGAATATAAATAAAGTAAATACATAAATAAATTTTAACAAATTTATTTGCAAATTATGGTGGAAAAATAAGTATTTGGTCCATAACAAAAGTTCATCTCAAAACTTTGTTATATATCCTTTATTGGCAATGACAGAGGTCAAACGTTTTCTGTAAGTCCTCACAAGGTTGGCACACACGGTTGCTGGTATGTTGGCCCATTTCTCCACGCAGATCTCCTCAAGAGCAGTGATGTTTTGGGGCTGTCGCTGGGCAACACTGACTTTAAACTCCCTCCAAAGGTTTTCTATAGGGTTGAGATCTGGAGACTGGCTAGGCCACTCCAGGACCTTGAAATGCTTCTTACGAAGCCACCCCTTTGTTGCCCTGGTAGTGTGCTTGGAATCATTGCCATGCTGAAAGGCCCAGCCACATTTCATCTTCAGTGCCCTTCCTGATAGAAGGAGCTTTGCACTCAAAATCTCATAATACATGGCCCCATTCATTGTTTCATGTATATGGATCAGTCACCCTGGTCCCTTTGCAGAGATGTTGCCACCCCCATGCTTCACAGTAGGTATGGTGCTCTTTGGATGCAACCGAGCATTCTTTCTCCTCCAAACACAACAAGTTGTGTTTCTGCCAAACAGTTCTATTTTGGTTTCATCTGGCCATATGACATTCTCCCAATACTCTTCTGGATCATCCAAATGCTCTCTAGCAAACTGAGTCCCTGGCAGCGTAGTGTTACTGGTGGTAGCCTTTGTTACGTTGGTCCCAGCTCTCTGCAGGTCATTCACTAGGTTCCCCCATGTGGTTCTGGGATTTTTGCTCACCATTCTTGTGATCATTTTGACCCCACGGGGTGAAATCTTGCGTGGTGTCCCAGATCGAGGGAGATTATCAGTGATCTTGTATCTCTTCCATTTTCGAATTATGGCTCCCACAGTTGATTTCTTCACACCAAGCAGGCCTGGATTACCCATAAGGCCAACAAGGCCAGGGCCTATGGGCGCAGGCCTAGGGGGCGGCAAATCACGGTCCAAAAAAACCCAAAAACCTTTTCTCTTCTTTCTTCCTTCTTTCCCTCCCTCCCTTTCTTTGATTCCTTCCCCCACATCCGAGAGGGGGCGGGGGCTGCCGCAGGGGTGTGGGGGTGGGGAGGGTGCCCCGGTTGCCTAGGCGACGTTGGCTGCCTTTATCTCGGCGCCGCTCGCATCCTGCCGTGCATGCCCAGTGTCCTGCGTGGCACCTGCCCCTTTTCGGCAAGGCTGGGTGACGTCAGGCTCGGCGGCGAGGGTGAGGGCGAGGAGGAAGAGGTGGAGGGAAGCCGCAGCGCCTCTTCGCGAGTGATGTGGCCTCTGCCTCCTCCGACATGTTCCTGGGTGCCGCAGCGGCAGGAACATGATAGAGGAGGCAGAGAGGCCGCGGCGCCCCGGCTTCCCTCCACCTCTTCCTCCTTGCCGCCGTGCCTGACGTCACCCAGCCCTGCCGAAAAGGGGCAGGCACCACGCTAGACGCCGGGCATGCACGGCAGGGCGCAAGCGGCGCACCGTCCTCCGCCATGTTCCTGGGTGCTGAAGCGGCTGCCCGGGGGTTTCCCTTCCTTCCTCCTCCTCGGAGAAGGAAGAGGAAGCTCCTGGGCGGCTGCTGCAGCACTCAGGAACATGGCAGAGGACGCCGCGCCACTCGTGCCCTGCCGCAGCGGGCCCACCTCCCGCAAGCGTCCCCGCCCCCGGGGGTGAGGTTTCCAGAGTGTGGCCTAGGGCACCACAAACAGTTAATCCGGGACTGACACCAAGCTGTTTGCCTACTGCAGATTCAGTCTTCCCAGTCTGGTGCAGGGCGACAATTTTGTTTCTGGTGTCCTTCGACAGCTCTTTGGCCTTCACCATAGTGGAGTTTGGAGTGTGACTGTTTGAGGTTGTGGACAGGTGTCTTTTATTCCGATAACAAGTTCAAATAGGTGCCATTACTACAGGTAATGAGTGGAGGATAGAGGAGCCTGTCTGTGAGACCCAGAAATATTGCTTGTTTGTAGGTGACCAAATACTTATTTTCCACCATAATTTGCAAATAAATTAATTAAAAATCAGACAATGTGATTTTTTTGGATATGTTTTCTCATGTTGTCTCTCGTAGTTGAGATCTACCTATGATGTCAATTACAGGCCTCTCTTCTTTTTAAGTGGGAGAACTTGTACAATTGGTATCTGACTAAATACTCTCCCCCCACCATGTGTGTGTGTGTGTGTATTCACACTCTTACAATGTCAATCATAAGAAGAACATAAGAACATAAGAAGAGCCATGCTGAATCGGACCTCAGCCCATCTAGTCCAGCATTCTGTATCACACAGTGGCCCACCAGTTGTACACGGGGATCTCGAGCAGAAGGGAGGGCAAAACCCTGACCTGCTCCCGACCCCCCACAACCAGTACCCAGGGAAATCCTGCCTACCTCAACCAACTCCGAGGTGGCACTTGAATGTCCTTTTCAGTAACTACCGATACACTTGGTATCCATGAATCTGTCTAATCCTGCCTTGAAGTTGTTCAGGCTGACAGCTGTCACAACCTCTTCTGGAAGTGAGTTCCATAACCCAATGACCCTCTGGGTGAAGAAATATTTCCTTTATTAGTCCTAATTTTCCTACCTTGGAGCTTCAGGGAGTGCCCTCTAGTCCTAGTGTTTTGTGACAAAGAAAATAATTTTTCTTTATTCACCTTTTCTATCCCATGCATGATTTTATACACTTCGATCAAGTCACCCCTTAAACGCCGTCTTTCAAGGCTGAAAAGACCAGGCGTTGTAACCTGGTTTCATAAGGAGCCGCTCCATCCCTTGGATCATTCTTGTTGCCCTTTTCTGTACCTTTTCCAGTTCCGTTATATCCTTCTTAAGGTGCGGAGACCAGAATTGTACACAGTACTCCAAATGTGGCCTTACCATAGATTTGTAGAGAGGTAATACAACATTTGCTGACCTATTTTCGATTCCCTTTCTGATCATGCCTAGCATAGAATTTGCTTTTTCACTGCTGCAGCGCACTGGGTTGACATCTTCATTGAGCTGTCCACCAAAACCCCAAGATCCCTTTCCTGGTTTGTCTCAGAAAGCTTTGACCCCATCAGTTGATAAGTGTAGTTGGGGTTCTTTGCCCCGATGTGCATGACTTTACACTTGTTTAGGTTAAAATGCATTTGCCACTTTGTTGCCCATTCACTCAATTTCGAGAGATCTTTCTGGAGCTCTTTACAATCAGTTTCATTTTTAACTACCCTGAACAATTTAGTGTCGTCTGCAAACTTTGCTACCTCAGAATTCACTCCTACATCCAGATCATTAATGAATAAATTAAAAAGTAACGGACCCCAAAACTGAACCTTGGGGTACGCCACTTCCCACCTCTTTCCACCCAGAGAAGTGTCCATTTATTACCACCCTTTGTTTCCTACAGTTTAGCCAGGTTCCAATCCAGGACAAGACCTGTCCCCTGATTCCATGGCTGAAGAGCTTATTTAGGAGCCTTTGGTGAGGACTTTGTCAAAAGCCTTTTGAAAGTCAAGGTAAACAATATCAATTGGGTCCCCTTTATCTATGTGTTTATTTACACCCTCAAAGAATTCTAACAATCTTCTTTTTGATCTGGACTTTCCCCCCTCATTCATCTTCACACATCTCTGAAGCGTCCTTGGGACTTCTGGATGCTTTATTTTCACCTTTGCACACAAGGATAGGCAGAGGGAACTTCCGTGACCAGCTGCTAATGGGAATTTTGTGTTTAAATCTCCTGGGTATTGAAGTGAGAACAGACACTCTCTCTCTCTCTCTGAAAGCAGTTCTCAGTTATGCGCTTTGACAAGAAGCACAACTACAAAATTAATCAGCCTTCTGTCTGTAGCTCGGAAGCGTTCATTGACCAGCATCAATGTTTTCTTTAGGTTCCAAATGCTCAGATACTCAGTGTTCATTACACATAAAGGACTAGATCAGAGAGCAAAGCCTGTTGGTTGGGCTGCCTGGGAATTGTAGCCCAAGAAATTAATTTTTCCAAGCTGTTCTTCAAGTTCCAAGTTCATCCTACTGAATGTGGAGAATAGGCCTTACACACTAACAAGCTTCCAACACATAATTATTTCCATTTGACCCTTAAATTTCCCAGCTTATTAATTTTTTGACTCTTACATTGCTTGCATTTGAACTGCTGTGCTGCTAAGTGAAATAAATGCTCCCTCTACAGGACATTTCTGGAAATAACACACTTTTTTTGGATATTGTCCTTGTTCCTCCAAGCACAATTCTTGTTCAGCCACACACCAAACAGCTTTGATTATATTCCTTTAAATGTTCCATAACGGTTACATATTTACACCAATAAAGTCATACATGTGTCTACACATGTCTTGAGTCTCAACCGTAAAATGTTAAGGGGGAAAGTGAATTTCAGGATTTGGACCAGAATTAAGATGGAAAAGAAAGCATTTACTATTCCTAAACTGATAACTAAAAGCATGTTCCCCGTATGTTAGGATTGATAAGGGAGATTTTGGAAAGTAAGAGAACCAGAAGCACAATTGCTATTCTGACATAAAACAGAAAACAACCATTGGCGGCTGTTGTTATTATTATTATTATTGTGTCAGAAGCAAATTGAGAAACTGCAAGTCGCTTCTGGTGTAAGAGAATTGGCCATCTGCAGAGATGTTGCCCAGGGAATGCCTGGATTTGTTACCATCTTGTGGGAGGCTTCTCTCATGTCCCTGCATGGGAAGCTGGAGCTGACAGACGGGGGCTCACCCGGTCTCATGGATTTGAACTGCTGACTTTCAAGTCAGCAGTTCAGCCAGCACAAGGTTTTAACCCATTGCACCACCATGGCTCCATTAATGGCTACTAAATAGCCTGTATTTGCAAGCATCCATATTGTGTTTTTGCACATAAAATAAATATCTACTAGAGCAGGGATTTTCAACCTTTTTTGAGCCGCGGCACATTTTTTACATTTACAAAATCCTGGGGCACACCACCAACGAAAAAAGGAGACAAAATGACACTCTAACACAGTAATACATATAGTCAATATGTTTTTTAATGTATTTATACACTCAGTGTGAAACCTGGGCCTGTTTCGATGAACACAACATAGATATCCTGGCAGGAATGGCAGAAAGACACACGCAAAGGTCTTGCTCAACAGCTGTCAGTCTCTCTCTGTGTGTTTAGTTTTTATCGCAGTCAAGCTAGAGAAACTCATCTCACACAGATATGTGGTTGAAAATGGGAGCAATGTCAAAATAGACGAACAGAAAATACTGGAAGGATTTGGTAGGCATTAACCTTGAGTTTTGGAGTTGTAGTTCACCCACATCCAGAGAGCACTGTGGACTCAAACAATGTTGGATCAGGACCAAACTTGGCATGAATACTCAATATGCCCAAATGTGAACACAGATGGAGTTTGGGGGAAATAGACCTTGACATTTGGGAGTTACAGTTTTTGGGATTTATAGTTAACACACAATCAAAGAGCATCCTGAACTCTTGCAACAATGGAATTGAACCAAACTTGGCATATTGAACTCTCATTACCAACAGAAAGTACTGAAAGGGTTTGCTTGGGAATTGACCTTGAGTTTGGAAGTTGTAGTTCACCTACACCCAGAGAGTACTGTGGACTCAAACAATGTTATGTTATGTTGTTGTTTTGTTTTCTATCCAGAATCACAATGTTGGAAGGAGGCTCACCACTTTAAGGTCCCTAAAACAGGCATGGGAAAACTTCAGCCCTCTGGGTGCTTTGGACTTCAACTCCCACCATTCCTAACAGCCTGATGCCCTTTCCCGCTTAAATGGCTGAAGGGGGAAAAGGAAAAGGGCCTGAGGCTGCTAGGAATGGTGGGAGTTGGAGTCCAAAACACCTGGAAGGTCCAAGTTTGCCCATGCCAGCTTTCGACAGAGACCTCTTCCTCCCCCTTCCACTTTGCACCTTTTCTTCCCCCTCCTGCCGAACACTTTTCCTTCTCCATTTGGGCTCCCTTCTTCAGGAGGGGAGGGGGGAGAGAGGAAGACATGACCTGTGCGGCCACTACTGTGCAGACTTGCCCCACGTCTTCCTCCCTCCCCTCCCCCCCCTGAACACGCTCACGCAGCCCCCTCGGATCAAAATGGCGGCAGCGTGAGCAAAGCGAGGCAAAGCGAGCAGAGCGATGCTGGGAAGAAGGGAGCCCAAGTGGAGAAGAAAAGGTTTCGGGAGGAGGGGGAAGAAAGGGTATTGGAGGTTCCAATTTCCCACGGCACACCTGATGATCACTCACGGCACACTGGTTGGGAAACACTGTACTAGAGAGTGAAACAAAACATTTGTTTTCTGCTGCCCTGGAGACTAAGATACGGAACAATGGCTTCAAACTACAGGAAAGGAGATTGCACCTGAACATGAGGAAGGAATTCCGGACTGTGAGAGCTGTTCAGCAGTGGATCTCTCTGCTCCAGAGTGTGGTGGAGGTTCCTTTTTTGGAGGCTGGATGGCCATCTGTCAGGGGTGCTTTGAATGTGATTTTCCTGCTTCTTGGCAGGGGGTTGGACTGGATGGTCCACAAGGTCTGTTCCAACTCTACGGTTCTACTTTATTAAACTCTGCAGGGACGTATGCTTTAGCCCACACAGCACAAGAACTGGATTTTCTGAATTATGCTGAATCTGGGATTCAAAATTGGGATTAAAATGGGATTCTTTCCCCCTCAGTTAGTTCATCACGAATGACATAATTCATCAGGATATTCTTAATTTATATTTATGGAGGAAAAGTGAATCCAGAAGACATATTTGAAGTGTGTTAAATTACAGCTAAAACTGGAAAATGAAGAGGTTTTCATTTCATTGGTTTTTCACATACTTCGGGTACACGTTGTGGTTTAGCTCATAAAAAGTAAAGGATTGATATCTCTGGAGTAAGAGTAAATGAACAGGCTGTAGGTAATATAAAACAACATTGGTTTCAATCTCCTTGGAGTCTAGACAAACCGTGAGGAATCAAACAAAGGAAAGTTGGAAGAACTACCCACCTTTTTTGAACTACTGTGGTTTCAAAAAAGTTATTCTGAAATAAAGGGGTTTGGCAGGAATTATGGGCTTTATTAATATACATTAAACTGCCCATGACAGAAACTATACACTGAATTGTCGGAATACTTTATCATTTCATCTTACAAAGGACATCTTTTGCTTTTAGCTCAGCTTGTGAAGATGGAAACGTTTATGCATTTTGAAGCCTGCCTTTTTCAATTGTGAGTGCTTGTATCTGCATTGGAAAGGATGGCACTTAGCAGTGCCAACAGCATTAATAACGTCATTCGAACATTGCAACTTGATCCATAAAGTCAAAATTATCACATGGTAAAATACTACTTGAATCCTACCATACAAGACTGCAGATATGAGACTGCATTTAAAGTTCCTCTCCACACAGAACAAAACCAATCTCTCTGCCCATAGACAGTGAGGACAGTCGAGGGCTAAGCTAATATATATTGATACTAGCTGTACCCGGCAGGCGTTGCTGTGCCCTATTTAGGAGATGCGAGAAAGTCTGAATATGTAAGGGTTGGAATTGATGTTACTTATGGTCTTGGTGGGGTCATGGCTGTGTCGTTGTGGGTTGTTCTGGTGGGTGGGATGTTGAAGTCCTGGGGAGTTGTCGGTGTGTGGTGTTGCTGGCATTCTGCAGAGCTTGTGGATATACAATGTTTTTTGTCTTTCTGTCTGCTGTGTTGATGTAGAGGTTGATGCTTGTGTGGGTGGGGGTATTTTGGGTGTTTGTGTGTGTTTGTAGAGTATCAGTACAGTGTTGTGTTGTGTTTGGAGTATAGGTGGAGTTGGTTTTTGTTTGTGGTGGTGGTAGGTGTTGTGTGTGCGGGGTCCCGTAAGGTTTGGGGGATGGGTTGTGATAGGAAGTTGTGTTGTGTTGTGTGGGTAGGAATTGCTGGAGTATTGTGCCTGGGACGTGTGTGTATTTGGAGGTGTGTGGTGGTGGTGAGTAGTGAGTGCAGTCCTGGGTTTTGTGTTGGGGAAGTTGTCAGGTATTTGTGGGGTGTATTTTGTGTGTGTTGTGGTGAATAGTTGTCTCAGTCTGGCTGTGTGTTGGTTGTGATGTGGAGGGGGTGTTGCTTTTGCCAGTGGTGTTTGTTGTGAATTTTGGTTGGGTGGGTTTTTGTGTTGCAGGATTGTTTTTTTTATTTTTGTGGGTTTTGCAAGTTTGTGTTATTCTGGCAGTATGTGTTTGTCAGTGGTGCCTGTGTCCCTGGTGCCCTATTTGTGTTAGTGTTATGTCCTCCTGGTAGTTGTTATGTCCTCCTGTGTTAGTTGGTTGTACTGTGTAGGTTTCTGTGTAGCAGTGGTATGTATGCGTTGTGTGTGTTGTGTGTCTGTTGTGTTGTGGGTCTGTAGAGGTAGGCATCACGAGTTGTGTGGCTGTCATGTTGTGGGTGTGGTATTTGTAAAGTGGGTGTCTTTTGTTGTGGGTGTCTTTTGTCCTGTGAGTGGTATGTATGTGCTCTGTGCACATAGTTGTGTATCTTCTGCATATTGGCGTTGTGTGGTATTTTGTGCTGGCTTGGTCTTTTGGATTGTGTTTCTTGAGTGTGGGAACCTGCTCCCTCCTAGAGCTTGGCCATGGCAGTTTAACCCACAAACACCAACTGACTAAACTCAAATCACTCAGCATTCTAATCTAGCCTTGGCTGGCTCCGCCCACCGTTACTATGGGAACTCAGCCTCCCTGCATTTTGTGTGGGCCGATGTTGGCCAATGGGATTCGCTGGCGGCCTCAGAGGATGCTGGGAAATGTAGTTTTTATTGTTGTTTTGGGGGCCTTCTAGGTTTTGGGGGGAAAGTTTCTTTGCTAAAAACCTTCCTTGCCTGAGGCCTATTTTTGTTGGCAAGTTTGGTGTCTCTGCCTTGTAAGGTTTCTCTGCCTAGGACGGTCGTTCGATGACGGGTCTTCCTTTATATATATAGATGGCAGTTTTTAAAATGTGTAGAGCAGTGGTTCTCAACCTTTTTAATGCCGTGACCCCTTAATACAGTTCCTTACGTTGTGGTGACCCCCAACCATAAAAATTTTTTTGTTGCTACTTCGTAATTGTAATTTAGGTACTGTTATGAATCGTAATGTAAATATCTGATATGTGGGATGTAGTTTCATTGTTACAAATTGAACATAATTAAAGAATAGTGATTAATCACAAAAACAATGTTTGGGGGAGTATGAATAATAGGATTTGCAATACTTTCAACCGATTCAGCTCTGTTTTCCACAGATCATTGACACCCTCCCCCAAATGAATGACAGATCTGGACCAGACTTGGCACAAAGAACCTCAATGACCTACAGAAAATACTGGAGGGGTTGGGAGGAATTCACAGTGATTTAATAATAGGATCCTAGACTTGCAAGCGACCTCCAAAGGCCATCCAGTGTAACCCCCTTCTGTCTTTCTGCAGGAAAAGCACAATCAAAGCCCCTGCAACAGATGGCCATTCAACCTCTGCTTAATAATAATAATAATAGGATCCTAGAGTTCAAAGAGACCTTGCGAGGGCCATCCAGTCCAACCCCTTCTGCCTTGATGCAAGAAAAGCACAACAAAAAGCACACCTGACTGTTGGATATTCAGACTAGGCATAATAATCATAATAATCATAATAATAATAGGATCCTAGAGTTGAAAGGGACCCCAAAGGCCAACCAATCCAACCTCTTCTGTCATAAAAGAACACGATTAAAGCACTCCCAACGAATGACCACTCAGCCTCTGCTTGAGAACAACATCAACAACAGAATCTTAAGGTGGGAGAGACATCCAAAGGCTATCCAATCCAACCTCCTTCTTGCATAAGGAAATGCACAATCAAAGCACTCTTCACAGATGACCAGTCTGCTTCTGCTTGATGATGATGATAATGGTGATGATAATAATAATAGATTACTAGAGTTGGAAGATACCCCCAAAGGTCAACCAGTCTAACCTCTTCTGTCATAAAGGACACAATTAAAACCCTCCCAACAAATGAGTTGAACAAGAAGAAGCCACAGGAAAAAGAGAGAAGCTATGAGGGGTGAAAGGAAGGGAGGGAAATGAAAGGGAAGGGGAGAAAGGGGAGGAAGAAGGAAAGGGAGGGAGGGAGGGAGGGAGGGGGAAAAGATGGAAAGGAAGGAGGGACAGGAAGGAAGGGAAGGGAAGGAGAGAAAGGATGGAAGGAAGGAGAGAGGGAAGGAAGGGAAGGGAAGAAAGGGGGAAGAAGGGAGGGAAGGAGGAAAAGGAGAGGAATGAGGGACAGGAAGGAAGGAAAAGGAACAAAGTGAAGGATGGAAAGATGGAAAGGAAAAAGGGAAGGAAGGAGGGAAAGAAGGAAAGGAAGGGAAGGAAGGGAAGTGAAGGCTGGAAGGAGGGAGGGAAAGGAAGGAGGGAAGGAAAGAAAGGATGGAGGAAACGAAGAATGAGTTGGAGGAGGAGAAAGGAGCAGGATGCAGCAGGGGAACGGGAGACTTCAAAACTAAAAACTTATTTCTGTCTCTTTCTTTTCCTTCCTTCCTGCAGTGAAGGAAGGGAGGCAAGAAAGAAAGAGCTGGCGAAGAAGGGAGCAGTCTCTCCCATCCTCCCCCGCCCACCTGCTTGCTGCTTCCTCCGGGGCATCTTGGAGGAGGAGGAGGAGGAGGAGGAGGCAAGGAAAGCCGGGGAAGGAAGCAGCCGAGAGGAAGGAGGCTGCTTCTGCTGGCAGCGGGCAAGGCAAGGACTTGAGGAGCCCACCCACCGTCCTCCTCCTCTTCCTCCCCTTCCTCCTCTTCCTCCTCAGTTTTAAAGCAGCAGCGGTTGTCTCGCTGCCGCTGTTTCAGATGAGGAAGAAGGAGAGGGGGGGACGGTGGTAGGTAGGTGGGTGGGCTTCTAAAGCCCCTCTCCCCTGCTTGCCAGCAGAAGCAGGTGCAGAGACCAGACTGGGGAGCCTTTGTCAGCCCCCACAAACAGGGGCGCCTTCTCCTTCTTTTCACTCCTACAAGAGAGGCAGGCGGCTGCTCGTGCGGGCACCTCACCAGGCCTTTCTTTCCCTCGCCTGGGCGCCAGTGGAAGGAAGTCTTGCAGACCTCGGCTTAGCTGGGCTCGGCGCGGAGTGGGCCTCACTCTTCAAGCCGGCCTCACTGCCCAGCTCCCAGCCCCTTGTTCTTTCTGCCATTGCCACGGGGCGCCTCCCCCCCCCGCCCGCAGCCTTGGTTGGTCGAGGGCTGCAAGGCTTTTTTCCTACCAGCACCCAGGCAAAGGAAGGAGGCTTAGCGAGAGGCCTGTCCTTTGCCTGGCAGGGGATGGGAAACCACCCCGCAGTTGCAGCAGAGAGAAGGGGCTGGCGCCGGTTGAACTGGGCCCGCCTTGAAAAGCGTCCCTTGCCTGCCCCGCGCTGGGCCCTGCAAGGCTGAGGGCTGCAAGGATCCCTTCCCGCAGACACCCAGGCAAGGGAAGGCGAGGCCTGGTGAGCGGTGCCTGCACGAAGCTGCCGCCCGCCCACCTTGCAGGAATGAAAAGAAGGAGAAGGATCCCTCCCTCTTGGTGGGGCTGACAAAGGCTCCCCAGTCCCTCCTCACCTGGTCTCCGCACCCACTTCACACGAGGAATGGCAGGCAAGCCACCCCTGAGTGTCCATCCGCACTAAGGGGCCACTGGGCTTGGGGGGAGGAGGCTGGGAGGCCAGAAGGCCCGTCACACTACGGCCCCCAAGCCCCGCTTGCAGACTAAGGGACGTCTTTCTCTTTCAGGCGCGGGTGCTGGCTGGCTCTTTGGCTGCCGGAGGTTGCCCGGCGGCCATTCCGGGATACAAGGGGCGGGCCAAATGAGGTAGTCCCACGACCCCTCAAAAATGGCCAGGCGACCCCTCTGGGGGTCGCGACCCCCAGGTTGAGAACCCCTGGTGTAGAGCTTATGTTTGTTGTTTATGAGAGATGAGTGTTTAGAAATAGTTTTTCGCCTCTATTGGGAAATGGAACGGTGTCAATAAAATATGAAGGAACTAGACAAAATCCTGAAGTGCAAAGATAAATGAATACTAAAGCTAGGATGTGCCATGCCATTATATTCTCTATTTCTTTGTATAGATGTAAAAGTTGGGCAGTAAAAAAAGAGAAGATTTGAGATATGGTGCTGCAGAAGCTTTCTGCAAATACTTCTTCTTTTCTTGGCTTTTCTTCGTGAACAAAGATTCAGGAAGGACTCATCCCACGCTTTCTACAAGCGCGTTGATGATTCGGAGGATGGATGTGTCCTTTGAGCCTGTGCAATGGACCTTTCTGGTGGAGTGCAGCGTGCACAGAACTGCCCTCACCCTTTAAAGCAAAGGGCCTAGCAAGCTGGGACGGTGGCAGCGAGGTCCTCAGGTCGTAGGTTTGGTTCGAGTTTCCTTCTCTTAGATGGTTGACCATATGGCCAGCATGACTGCATGGAGCGCTGTTACCTTTCCACCAGAGTAGTACCTATTGATCTACTCACATTTGCATGTTTCCGAACTGCTACGAGGCACCTTCGTAACTCTTCAACAGATGGCAGTACTGGTATGCAGCAGGTTATGGCTTGTTCAGTAGACTCTTCTCTGCAGTTCCATTTTGGTGGGAAGCCTTAGCATTGAATGGTTGCATTGTTAAAGTGCAAAGTATGGAATCCTATGATAGCAACCACCGAGTTTCACAAGCAAAAGGTTGATTTGGGACAATCGTCGTATCACTCAGAGAGAAATTTCAAGCATAATCAGCATTTCACAAGAATGTGTGGGTCACATTATTGCTTTGCTTGGCTATCGGAAGATCTGTGCATGATGGGTACCCAGGATGTTAATGCTGGTTGTGGAAACAGAGTGTCGACTTCTTCCGTGACGGCTTCAGAAATCTAGTTCATCGTTGGCAGAAATATATCCAATTGTCTGGTGATCATATGGAAAAGTGAATAGTGGTAGTTAAAGAGCACATCCTAAGGATTATTTCTGTGTTTGATTTATCAAAATATTCCTGTGGCGTCCCGCCCAGGGCCTAAAAAGGGGCTTTGAGAAATGGAGAAGCTTCTATAGGCCCCTGGGGGTAGCGTTCTAGCTTTCCCATGAAAAGAAAACCTGGAGTCTATGAGCAATGAGTTCAGGACTCAAAAATAGGTGAACTCAAATAAGGTTTATTTGTTTACAGTCAGTAAAACTGATGGTCCAAAAAGCTTGAGGTTGGTTACTAGAAAAGTCCTTTAAACAAAGGGATAACGTCCACTTGCCTTATGCAGAGTGAAGGTTCTTTTCTTCTGATTCCAGGGTTCCTTTGTTGCTCCAAATGGTCCTCCGACACACAAAGTTCTGAGGTCCCCAGAGATTACAGTCTTTGGGTGAAGGGCTGGCCTTCCTTTCATTGCAATCTTGACTTGAGAGCATTGGTGGAAAGCTATACGTGGACAAAGATGCGTTGTCTAAGCGAGCTTCAGATTTCCGCTTGCTTCGTCCATGTGCTCTTCCTTGGAATGGAGGCAGAAAGGAAGTCCAGCCCCTCAGGTAAACTCAGGAAGGGGAGGAGTTCAGGGTGGTGCTGCCCAACTCCTCCCATCACAGTCCACATGGCAGAGAGGTGAAACAAAGGCCCATGCAGGTAAAGGTCAACAAAATGCAAAACAGAGATATAAAACCAGCCCCGTGGGGGCGTCACAATTCCCATCCAAACCCAAGTAACAAAGGTGGAGGCATTACTTTTCATTCAACCCTCATAAATTGGCAAAAGCTGGGGCTAACAGTGGGAGCTCACTTCGCTCCCTGGATTCGAACCACCAACCTTTCGTTCAGCAAGTTCAGCGGCTCAGTGGTTTAACCCACTCGACCACCAGGGGCCCCTGGTACATAACATTTAAAGGTGATTTAAAGGTGCATAGCAACAAATCGCAATGCGCCATATTTAAATGTGCTATTCTGGTCATGTGGAAACAACTGAGCACGTGCTTCTTCAATGCAAGTTCTACAGAGATCTTAGATCCAATCTCATTGGACCATGGCTTTTAAAGTACCCGGGGCGCAGTGAAAGATATTATTCCACCCTGCTGCTTTCGGACTCTAACATTGCAATGACTTACAGTGTTGCCAAGTTCTGTGCTGCTGCCCTTAATATCAGACGGGTGATGATTGACACCGTAAGGCAACAATATCCTGTCTTTTAAAATATATTTTTATACTGATTTCTAGTCTGAGTTTAAATAACTGTTTACTGGGGAGTTGTGCCCGCTTTGTGCTGGTCCGTGACCGTAATAAAGTTTTGATTGAAATGTGCTATGGCAGTAATCTATTATATAAATGGGTTCACGTCATGTGATGTATACTTCAAACAAAGAAACCATACAACGCAGAAAAACAATACTTGCCAACAGAAATAGGCCTCAAACAAGGTACGTTTGTAGCAAAGAAACTTCCCCCCCAAAACCTAAAAGGCCCCCAAAACAACGAGTAAAAATAAAACTACATTTCCCAGTATCCTCCGGGGCAGCCAACGACTCACCCAGCCTCTACATTCTGAACATGATTGGCTGCCAATAAGGGCGGATTTGCATAACTGCTGTAACCATAGCAATGCTGGCAAGAGCCATCCAAGGCTAGGATAGAATGCTGAGAGATTTCAGTTGGTGTTTGAGGGTTAAACTGCCAAAACCAAACTCTGAGGGAGCAATTCTCCAGCAAATTCCTACCCACACAACACAACACAACTTCCAATCACAACCCATCCCACCAACCTTACGGGACCCCGTACACACAACACCTACAAACACCACAAACTAAAACCATTCCTTCCTTCCACACAGACATAAACTGACCCAAAAGACAAGCCATGCCTTATAAAAATAACAGCATCGGACGACACACTCACAACGCTACATACATCAAACAAAAAAGGGCAGAACAAACGCCAGAACAGAAGCACACTGTGCAGCAGAGACACAGACAACAGGTCACTGCACGACTCACAGCTGAGAACCAAATGCAAAGAACTTCACGACAAGAAGAAGCGTGCAGCCAGGAACAACAAAGACGCAGAAATGCAACACAACAGCAGCGCGCAAGGAGCGCCAGAAACACGACGTCGCAACACAGAAAACAAACTTCAAAAACACCACAACCAATTCCACCGCCTAGCCTTCAGATACAACGCTGCAGAAGACTACAGCATGGTGCCAGAGGCCGACATTGGCACCCTAACGCACATCTGCACACACTGCAAAGCCCTGAAATACCCAGCAGAAACAACAGGAATGTGCTGCCTAGCCGGTAAAGTCTCTCTACCACCACTTGCCACTCCTCCACAACCACTACAGACTTTGCTGAGTGGAGACACTCCAGAATCAAAACACTTCCTCCGCTATATAAGACAATACAACTCATGCTTCCAGATGACATCATTTGGAGCACACATAGAAAGTGCGCAATTCATGCCTACATGACCCCACCAAGACCGTAAGTAACATCATTTCCAACCCTTACATCTCGCATCTCCTAAATAGGGCACAGCAACGCGTGCCGGGTACAGCTAGTATAATATATTGTATTTACATTTTACTTGTAAGCTGCTCTGAGTCCCCTTCGGGGTGAGAAGGGCGGCATATAAATGTCGTAAATATCGTAAATAATAAATATTAGAAAGGAAATAACATGCTGAGCAACATAGAAAAGAGAATTATGTTCAGTCCTAATCTTGATATAAATTAAAACAAGTAGAATACTCCATCATGCCTAGGCAATCGTCTTCCACCACCATGAATAGAACAAATCGCCACACTAATCCAATATTTGCCTGTAGTAGGGTCACAGAGCAGGGGTTGGCAGGGGCAAGGGAAGGCAAAAATAGAATTTCAGGTCTTGGAAACTTGTGTGCCCATTGGCTTTGTGATGGCTTTCTGTGGAGACATGCATGAAACCTGCCTTTCACCAGACACAAAGCTAATAGAGACATCTGTCTGGCACATCAGTAACGCTGCATAGAATGCTAGTTAACTCTCTCTCTCTCCTTGGCCTCTTCCTTCCTACCCTTAGGCTGTACAGAGCCTGCCAAGTACAAAGAAATCACTGGCTGCAAATATCTCATACAAAGACTCTTATTTTGGGCTTATTATTCACTCCATTAGGGATCCAGGTGAGACCGGCCTCTGTTAAGGACAATGCTACACAAATATGTGTGATTATCATGCTGACTTGGGTATAAGGCAATCTTCCCCGTCCCTTTCTCTGCTCAGGTTGAAGGCATGCCCAGGGCTGTCGGATAATACAATTCGCATCTGGAGAACAATTCACTGTAGAATTAAAGATCTTGATCAGCGATCAGCAGTCTGCATGTGAGAGCTGCCAAGAACCTAATCCCTCTACAGAAATGGTAAAAATGAAAGTAAGTTTGGTGGGGTTTTTTTTTGGAAACTGGTTAAATGAAGCGATCAGATTAACAAATGGAAAAAAAAGGTGAAACCTATGAGAAAGACATATCATGGCTGTTCCAGGAAATTTGTGACATCTTTGTATGTACAGATCATCACACGTCTTACGAATGAGCATTGTTGTGTAATACTCTGGCAAGCTGCTATGAGCTGTATGTGCTCTAGACATGAGATACACATGGGTGGGGTAGTCAGATACCAAAGGCAATTGCTGTCTTTCAGCCTAAGGGCTGAATCCAGTAAGAGTTCTTGGAAGTGATAGTGTGGTGGTAAAATTTGAAGTGCAGGCTTCATGATTGGCTTTTTACCAAGAAACTCAAGAAGAATCCAGAAGTATGGGTTGTTATGTTGATCTATCTATCTGTCTATCTATCTATCTATCTATCTATCTGTCTGTCTGTCTGTCTGTCTGTCTATCTATCTATCTATCATCTACCTACCTACCTACCTACCTACCTACGAGGGCAGGTCAATAAGTTAGTGACTTTTTGAATGAAACACAGGGTTTTGGATTAAAAAAATCATTTTACTTTTCAACGTAGTCTCCTTTGAGCTCTATACACTTTGTCCAACGTTTCTCCAATTTTTTATCCCTTCCAAAAAATAAGATTTGTCGAGGTCATCAAAATAGGTATTTGTTTGTGAGATGATTTCATCGTTGGAGTCAAATCTCTTTCCGCCGAGCCATTTCTCCAGGTTTGGAAACAAAAAACAGTTGCTCGGGGCTAAATCTGGAGAATAGGGTGGATGAGGGAGCAATTCATATCCCAATTCATGGATTGTTGCCATAGCAACTGCACATGCGTGCACCCTTGCATTGTCCTGGTGCAAAAGAACTTTTTTCTTGGCCAAATGCGGTTGTTTCCCCCCCCCCCCCAATCCTCATTAAATCGACCCAGTAAGTTGGCATAATATTCGCCATTGATTGTTTTACCCTTTTGAAGATAGTCAATGTGGATTATACCACGTGCATCCAAAAAACCAGTCGCCATGACTTTATTGGCTGACAAACCCACCTTGGCCTTCTTTGGCGCTGATTCACCCAAAGAAACCCAGTTTTGACTGCTGTTTGGTCTCTGGTGTGTTGTGGTGGATCCACGCTTCGTCCATGGTTATGAAACGGTGCAAAAACCCATCCATATTGCAGTTGAACAATGTCAAACACTCCTGCGAAATTGTCACACGATTGCATTTGTGGTCGATTGTGAGCAAACGCTGCACCCATCTTGTGGAAAACTTTCTCATACCCAAGTGATCATTTAAAATTGAAACCACTGAGCCATGTGAGATGCCTATGGCTTCCACTATCTCTCGCACTTTCAATCTCCGATCGGCCAACACCATATCATGATTTTTTTCAATTGTTTCAGGTGTAGAGACCTCAACTGGGCGTCCAGAACGTTCGGCATCTTCCGTGCTTGTACGGGCATAATGAAATTCAGTAAACCACTTTATTACCATTGAAATTGATGGTGCAGAGTCCCCATAGTCTTTATCAAGCTTAGCCTTGGTTTGAGTGTGGTTTTTTTCCACAAAAAATAATGCTTAATGAGCACACAAAATTCACTTTTTTCCATTTTCTCCTCAAATCACGCGGTAGTCTGCTATCAATGGCTATCAAACACAAACTAAATGATGCAGCTTGTTCAAATTTTGACAGGAGTCAACTGACAGATAACTGTTGACAGGAGCAGTGTTGCCCTTTCAGTTAAGAGGCGGTTAATTAGCCTCCACCTTGTCCACCTTTTGGAAAGACCTGAAGACTCGGATGTTCCAATGTGCCTTCGAATAATGGTTCAACTACTGATCAAGTCTGCCTAGCCCTCATCTTTTGGTTGGATCTCCAGCACTTTATTCCCAGCCTCCAGCCTTACAGTTTATGTTGCATTAGCCCTATATTGCCCTGTTAGTCCCAAATCTGCACCTGCCCACCTTTCTTAAGCATGGGTTGCTTGCTGTTTGGTTATGTTTTATGATGTTTTAGATTTTATTTTTTTATTGTTTTAATATATTTGATTGGTATATGTTTCTAATTGTGTTATTTTGAAACTTTGTTTATATTGGGCTTGGTCCCCATCTAAGCTGCCTCGAGTCCTTTTGTGGAGATGGAAGCAGGATATAAGAATAAAGTTAACGTGTCCCATACTATTCTGATGCTCACTGTGCCATACTATTTGGCCTGTATAAATGGAACCATGTCTCTATTCCCTACTCCAGAATACGAGTGTTGTACAATGTTGAAATTCCACTTTAGTTGATTCTCAGCCCCTATTTCTAGTTCTTTTCGTAAAACTATGGCTTTTTCCCACTCAAGACCAAGACATCCCAAAATACATTGGTTACAACAGGGAGATAGTTCATGACATTGTGGTTCAGAAGTCACATTGCCTCTCAACCCATGGTGTTGCATTCAGATAAGGTCAGAGGAAAGGGGAGCCTATGAGGGACTGATGATGGCATAGTTCTGCTCATAGAAAGTCTTGGTTTTGGATTTTGAAAGCCCTGACTCTTATAGTGGTTCCCAAATGTTTTTGGCCTACCGCCCCCTTTCCAGAAAATGTTTTACTCACCACCACCCCCAGAATTTTTTTTTAAAAAAATGTAATGGCAATTAAACAGAAAAATATATGTATTCATGCAGTGGTTCTCAACCTCTCTAATGTCGTAACCCCTAAATAAGGTTCCTCATGTTGTGGTGACCCCATCCATATTTTCGTTGCTACTTCATAAATAATTTTGCTACTCCTATAAATTCTAATGCAAATATCTAATATGCAGGATGTATTTTCATTGTTACAAATTGAACATAATTAAAGCATAGCGATTAATCACAAAAACAATACGTTTGGGGGAGTATGGACAACGGATGGTGGGATTTGCAATACCTTTAACCAATTCAGCTCTGACTTCCACAGCCAAGACCCCATGAATGACAGACCTGGACCAAACTTGGCACACACAACCCCCATGACCAATCTATTTCTATTACTTTTAGTTGAATACTGGTGGAGTTGTGGGGGATTGATTTTATCATTTGGGAGTTGTAGCTGCTGGGATTTATAGTTCACTTATAATCAAAGAGCATTTTGAACTCCCAACAGCAATGGAATTGAACTAAACTTGAGCAATAGAGAATACTGGACCTTGGAAATTGGGAGCTGCTCGCATTTTTCTTCGTGCCATGGCCATCTCCCAGGAGGCTCCTGCAAATGCCTCCCTGAGGGTCTCTGCGCGATGAGGTCACAGGCGGCATTGCGCAGAGACCCTCAGGGAGGCGGGGCTTCCTGCGGAAGTTCTTCTGGAGCCGCAACGAGGGACAGGAGAAGGCATTTTGCTCCCTCCCTTCCTTTTTGCCAGACACAAAGCATCGCGTTGCTTTGTAGCTGCCCTCGCCTCCCTCTCTTCGGCAAGGAAGCCGCGGGCGAGAAAGAGGAGGAAAGACGAAGAGGTAAAGGAGGGTTGGCGTCTCTGGATGGGGTGTGCGGTTTACTATGTATTTGAACTGCTGGGTTGGCAGAAGCTGGGGCTAACAGTGGGAGCTCCCCCACTGTTATTTCATTTTATTTTAGTGGTTTTTATTATTATTTTATAATAATTTTATAATAATAATATAATAAATAATATAATATAATGTTATATTATAATTTCAATATATTATAATGTCTATATATACTATATAATATAATTATGATATTAATACTAATAATATATTAATATTTCTTGATATATTAATATGTTAATATTAATAATGTGTAATATATAGTAAATATAGTAAATAAATAAATACATAATGTAGATTAGAATGTAGTTCAGCCTTTAGGTGCGGCCCTCCATAATATTTTTCGGCTCTCATGTGGCCCCTTGGAAAAAATAATTGCCCACCCCTGACTTAGAAGGTCGTCATACTCAGACAACAAGAGATTGCCTAAGTAAGTAAGTATCCTTGAAGAGTTTCCAAGAAATAAAGATACAGTTGTAATTAATGGATTCCCAGGCACATTGAAGAAAAGCCCTATTGGTCCTCTATATCATGGAGCAGTGTTTCTCAACCAGTGTGCCGTGGTACATTAGTGTGCCATGAGCGATAATCAGGTGTGCCGTGGGAAATTGAAACCTCCAATGCCCTTTCTTCCCCCTCCTGCCGAAAGCTTTTTCTTCTCCACTCGGGCTCCCTTCTTCCCAGCCTCACTCTGCTCGCTTTCCCTCGCTTTGCTCACGCGACTGCTTCGGCGGGAGGGGGGAGAGGGGAAGACGTGACCCATGTGGGTGCTACTGCGCAGACCCGCCCCACGTCTTCCTCCCTCCCCTCCAGAGTGCTCTCTGGATATAGGTGAACTACAACTCCAAAACTCAAGGTCAATGCCCACCAAACTATTATAATATTTTCTCTTGGTTATGGTAGTTCTGCGTGGGAAGTTTAATTCCATTCCATCATTGGTGGAGTTCAGAATGCTCTTTGATTGCGGGTGAACTATAACTCCCAGCTGTTGAGCAAGACCTTTGTGTGTGTCTTTCTGCCATTCTGCCATTCCTGCCAGGATATCTATGTTGTGTTCATCGAAACAGGTCCAGGTTTCACACTGAATGTATAAATACATTTTAAAACATATTAACTATATGTATTACTGTGTTAGAGTGTCATTTTGGTTGGTGGTGTGCCCCAGGATTTTGTAAATGTAAAAAATGTGCCTCAGCTCAAAAAAGGTTGAAAAACACTGTCATGGAGTATAAGAACCACTGGTTTAGGAGATTCAGCTCTGCAAAATAAATACTATGGAATGACACCTAAGGTTAACACAAGAAGAGTTTTGTCTATATTCTAGCTTGATTAGAATGGATCCTAGTGCCTTAGAGAAAAGGTAATGGGCAAAATAACATGTGCCTAATAACACTTAACAATTTTGTTGCTCTGTTCAGAGAACACAGGGACAATGCAACCAGTACAATGTTGCCTTGATCAGAAATGGAATGTTACCTATAAGCAAATATATGTTCCCAGTTATTCAGTCTTTCCTAACACTCTCTTAGCTTTAGTTCTGTTCACCAGATATCTATAATAAAAGCTTTCTTATTGTCCCCGAGTGTATTTTTTTCCATTCTCAAGCACTTTAATAATCACAAAGGAGTTTTTCTTGCTTCGCTTAACACATATGGCAGCAGTTCACAAGCTATTCTCTTTGCACTTCAGCTGCTGTCAGATATATTCAGAATAGCATAGCCTATCTCATAATACCCTTCAACTAGATTTGAGGACCATCTCACCCCCTTGTGTTGGAGTGTAATTAAGACAGACACAAGGACAAACAAACTTCTAGAAACCTATGACATTACCAACTCTTTCCATTAATCCTAACAGTTTCTCTAGAATCCTGACCTGGAAAAAGTGGGGGGAAATGTTGGAAGAGTTTTCCAAAAGGGAAAGGAGAGGATGACTGAGGGAGGCGGCTCTGATCAGAGACCTACTCGGAGTACGGGAAGGATCGGTGAGCCGCTACCTAAATACCTACCTGCTGTAGTTGGATCGTGCCTGGGCCTGGACTCTGGCCCAGTGCCCGGATGCCTGCCACCGGGAGGTGGCTCTGGCCGGCCCGACTTCCATGGCTCGGTGTCAACAGTGAACATCATGGGGATCCTGGCTTTCGCCTGAGCCCCCCCGGCCGCCACCGAGGCTTCGTGGGGGGGGGGGGCGGGGTGGATGGCCAAGGGTCTGCCGAAGATGGCAGCCGACCTTGAAGATGCTGGAGTAAACCGGATGTCTTCACCCTCTGAAGATCAAAAGTCCACAACGAACCCACAAGGGAAGCCATGTGATCGACCCAGGAGACGGAAACGGTGCCAAAAGAAGAGCAGCCAAGACCTAACGTCCGGCCCTTCTGACGACCACCGGGAAACTTCCCAGGCCATCCAGCATCAGAACAGGCCAGCGATCCTTCGTGACCACAGAGCCCCCAGGATTGGAGAGACCTCCGCTGGACCTCAAGGGTGGAAAAAGCCTAGAGTGTTCAAGTCAAGGACGTGGAGGAAGTTCCGTTTCAGGACTTTCTGGAACACAGATTCCAGGTGCTGGGAGCACTCTCCGATGAGTCCCCAGCCTTGGAAACAGGACATTCCAACATCTTTGAGTCACTGGGACCAGAGGGTAGAGATGACTCCCCTCCCTCTAGGCCAGAGATTCGTCATGCCTTTTCAGGAACCCCACAATTACCTTCTTTTGACTGTATGACAGATGCCACCATTAGACGGCCCCTCCGGCAGCACGTCAGTCTATGCGGGTTCTGAGTTCACCCAGACCCATGTCCTGCCACTGTCCTTTTAATGTCTTATATCCCTATACCCTCCCTTTTGTCGCTATGTAATTAATCTTTTTATTCTATTCTGCTGTTTTTCTTGTTGTATGTCAAACTATGTAAACCGCTCCGAGCCCTCGGGGAGTGGCGGTATAAAAATAAATAAATAAATAAATAAAACTTGTCAGTTTGGCCAATATTTTGCCCCATTAATTAGAAAACAGCCATGCCCGTATTCATGATAATTGCATCAATGATAGAAAAGAAGGGGAAAGAAAATGTGTAGAGAAAATTAAAATTGCATATTGGATTGGCCAAATTTCTTTGGTGATCACACAAAATTCAGAACCAATTACTTTCGCATATACTGATATACTGTAGCTGGGATGTTACCCCCCCCCCCCCCAAATAAAAATCCTAGGATTGTTCTAAACTTTGTTAGAAGGTCAGGTACATTGTGTAAGTTATATTCAAGGTGGTAGGAAGAGGGAAATGATATTTCATAAGCTGTGGAAGTAAAAAGGTTTATTATAGCTAGAAGCTAGATTTAGAGAAAAGGCATTTTTTTGCTTCAACATGTTGGAGGCTTAATGTTAAAGGCTACTGATACATTTCTGACAATGCTAATAAATAATAATTCTTATAGAAGCAATATGGCTCCAGCATAATGATTTCATAAACTCTCATCCATACCATCATCCAGCTTTTCTAAAAATCTAAGTAATTTTAAAATTTTGGTGTGAAAATTCTTGTTTGTGATTAGTACAGCTGCTGCTGGTGACATGTCAGTCTCTGAAATCCATTCATCCATCCGGTTTTGAGACAATAGCCAGGTATAGAAAAAAGTGACGTACAGGAAGCATACAACCCCCCTGTTATGCCAGCTCCACTGGCTGCCAGTCTGTTACCGAGCACAATTCAAAGTGCTGGCTTTAGCCTATAAATCCCTAAACCAGGGGTGGGCAATTATTTTTCCCAAGGGGCCACATGAGAGCCAAAAAATATTATGGAGGGCCGCACCTAAAGGCTGAACTACATTCTACATAATATCAATTGAATTTCTTTAATAATAATTAAAAAAGGCACTACATTGTGTTTTTGATATATTAATAAGACTGATAAGAGTATATGTTATGAGCCATGAAAAAGAGAGGTTGTCATAGGAAAAATGACATTTATTCACTAAAATTTTACAAAACAATGGTTAACAAAATGTATCATTTGTGATTCATTATATCAGGGGTCAGGAACCTTTTTGACTTAGAGAGCCATAAAAGCAAAATATTTGGAAATTTATTTCAGTGAGAGCATTATAATAATAATGATGATAATATTCATTCAGCCTCTGCTAATAATAATAATAACAACAACACTTTCCTAGAGTAGGAGGAGACCTCCAAGGGCCATCCAGTCCAACCTCCTTCTGCCATAAGGGAAAAACCACAAAGCATTCCTCACAGATGGCCATTCAGCCATCTTGAACCAAACTTGGCACACTGAACTCTCATGAGGCCAACAGAAAGTACTGAAAGGGTTTGCTGGGCATTTACCTTGAGTTAGGGAGTTGTAGTTCTTCTACGTCCAGAGAGCACTGTGGACTCAAATAATGATGGATCAGGACCAAACTTGGCATGAATCCTCAATTTGCCCAAAGAGGCAGAAGAGGAGGAAGCCGGGAAGGGAATGGATGCCCCCCCACGTGCCCCGGCCTCGGCCCCGCCCATTTCCCACTCTGGCCCCGCCCCCTCTCCATCGCTGCACTCCCGCTCCTTCCCTCTTCCATTCAGGTGGTGGAAGGGGGAAGGAATGAAAGGGGGAAAGAGAGAGGGAGGGAAGGAAACAGGAAGGCAGAAAACAGAAGAAGGAAAAGAGCGCCAAGGCAAGAGGGAGGGGGGAGCGCGCGAGGAGGAAGTGAAGGGAGGAGGAGGAGGGCGAAGGCATGCTCTTGCTCCTGGCCGCCTCCCCTTCTTTCCCCTCCCTTCCCTTCCCCTCCGCTTGCCTGCCTGCCTGCTTCTTCACGTTTGTAGCTGCCACAATGGGAGTTCACCTCCCTCTCTTCAGGACGAAGCCTTGAGGGAGCCAAGAGCCGGACAGCATCGGCTGCCAGGCTGGATCTGGCCCGTGGGCCGTAGGTTGCTCACCCCTTCCCTAAACAGTTCTGACCCAGCTTATCTGTCCAAACGTATCTCCCTCTATGATCCATCTCAGAGGCTAAGATAGTCGGGGGAGGCCTGCTCTCGGTCCCACCTCCTTCCCAGATGTGATTGGTGGGTACAAGAGACAATGCCTTCTCAGTGGTGGCCCCTTGTCTATGGAACTCCCTCCCTAGTGAAATTACATTGACCCCCTTCCTCCTGACCTTCAGGAAAAACTAAAAACATGGCTTTGGGACCAAGCTTTTGGTCAGTAAATGGGAGCAATGCAATAAGAGGTTACAAATACCATAACTGACGAATTGAAATGGTTCTGGAATACGACTTGGATTGTGTGATTTTAATTGATATTTTAATGCTTGATGTTTTAATTGTTTTTAATACATTTGTTTATTTATCGATATGTATGCATTGAATTGTTGCCTTTGTAAGGCCACTCTGTGTTTCCTTCAGGGTGGGGGGTATAAGCATGGTTAAATAAATAAATAAATAGTCAATGGTGTGGAGGAGATTTACCAGGGAATACATACACTCGCATACTGTCATTGCCGGAGAGATAGCACAGCGGTAACACCGCTGTGCTTGCAATCTGAAGGTTGCAAGTTCGATTCCCGAGCTGGCTTGGACAACCAACTGTGAAGCCCTGCCCACTGCTCACCCAGCAGTTTGAAAACAGCCCAGCTGTGATTAGATAAAACCAGGAACCACAAAGCGGGGAAGGATTTTTACAGAAGGACTTTACAACGCCTGGAAAGTTCAGCTGTCGGGAAGGTGGAATGCAGAAACAGAAGCTCCCCGTCATGAGGATGGAACAACAGCATCCCCTTGTGATGTAATGACGCAATGACATAACAACAATGACGTAATGGAGCAATCACACCCTGTGACACACACCCTGTGACGCAGCCAGGAAGAAGAAATCCTTCTAAAAATTGCACTGTATATGGTGTATTGTAATTTGTATGTCTTCCGACAGGGACTGTCTGTCGTATGTGTAATGTAATCTGCACTGAGTCCCCTTCGGGGTGAGAAGAGCGGAATATAAATAAACAGTATCTATTTATTTACTTTGCTTCTAGACCGCCTCTCTCAGCCCGAAGGCGACTCAATGCGGTGTACAAATAGCAGGAACTGCTCAAGACAAACAAATCAACAATTATCAATACAATTTCAACATATACAATTTAACATTTAATGTTAAAAACACAATATCAGCGTCTCATTATTAAGTCGATTTCCAATTGCATCGTCGTCGTTCCTTAGGTCTCTATTTGATAATTATACTTCATTTGCAAATGCCTGGTCAAATAGCCAGGTCTTGACCTTCCTCCGAAATGTCAGGAGGGAGGGGGCTAATCTGATGTCATTTGGAAGGGCGTTCCAAAGCCGAGGAGCCACCACTGAAAAGGCTCTGTCTCTCGTCCCCACCAATCGCGCCTGCAAAACAGGCGGGACCGAGAGCAGGGCTTCTCCGGATGATCTTAAGCATCTTGAAGGTTCATAAAAAGAGATGCGTTCGGACATGTAAGTTGGACCAGAACCGTTAAGGGCTTTAAAGGCTAAAGCCCGCACTTTGAATTGTGCCCGGTAGCAAACTGGTAGCCAGTGGAGCTGGCGCAACAAGAGGTGTTGTACGCTCCCTGAGTGCCGCTCCTGTTATCAACCTGGCTGCTGTCCGTTGGACCAGTTGAAGCTTCCGAACAGTCTTCAAAGGCAGTCCCACGTAGAGTGCGTTGCAGTAATCTATACGGGATGTAACCAGAGCATGGACTACCGTGGTCAAGTCAGACTTCCCAAGGTACGGGCGTAGTTGGCGCACAAGTTTTAACTGTGCAAATGCTCCCCTGCATTTTTATTATTATTGCTGATCAAGGAAGTGCCATCAGATACTGAATCAGAGGTTAACATACTTTGTCTGAGATGGATATTGACGGTAGAGTCAGTTGTGGGTAAAGAAATATTGACAATGTAGCTGTTTGTGTTTGCAGCATTTATAGATATCATGTCTCTACCCATGCAGCCTTGGGGTCTGGGTTAAATCTTCAACTCACAAGTAAGCTTTAAATATTTAACTACTCTCACCATCAGCGTGCCAAGAAATGCGTAGTTATTGGTCAGAAATTTTAGATAAACTAGAAGTCCTGTTAATTGAAAAGCATTCTACAGATTGACAGACACTTGTATTTGCATGTGAAAGTACATGCTCAGGGTTTAGATTGTCAAAACATACAGGCATAAATAAGCATATCAAGAAAATGTATTCAGTGAATGTAGTTGTTTAAAAAAAACCACTACTAATGAAATTACATTTTAAACAAAATTTATTAACATGATAATAAATAAACAATATATTTCAGGCCAGAATGTAATAAAATATTACTAGAAAAAGTATAAAAACAATATCCGTACGCAACACATACTAAATCAAGGAAATCCTCTAAAAATGATTCACAGTGGGAACCTCCACATTCTGGATGAACACAAATTGCAGTGAAATGCTGAATGAACACCGGTTTAGGGAAATGCATTCTCATAGGTCACCATGGGGCTCTCTGAAATATTAGCATAACCCAAGATTTTGGGGAACAGAAGATAATGATTGAGCAAACATGAAAACTGTAGAATTCAACATAATTAAATCTTATTTTACCTTGTTGATAGACAGATTATAGTCAATATTGGAAGGAACTCAGAGCTAAAGAAATTCTGGAAGATGTCCAGGTACTATGTAAAGTCTGCCAACGATGAGGAGTCCATTGGCATTTGAGATGCTCTTTTCCCCTTGTCAAACAGTTCTTAATACCCAGGAAGATCTTTCTAATGTTTAAGTGGAATCTCTTTAATTTGAATATAATCATTTATGTGCTGGTCTGGTGTAGCAAGATGCAACCTTGCTCCACTTTCTACCAGGCCTCCTTTCCAATATTTTTGATATTTAAAGAGCATTATAATATCACTCCTTAATCCTATCTTCTCCAAGGTAATATATACATGCCAGTTGTCCTGAAGAACATATAATGAAGTAGAAGTATGGAACATTATCGACATAAAAGTATTATATCAATACGAGGGTTGAATGAAAAGTAATGCCTCCACTTTTGTTACTTGGGTTTGGATGGGAATATTTTAATAAACCAAACACAGAAACCACCCTTAGAAAGTGCTCTTTAACTACCACTATTCACTTTTCCACAGAATCACCAGACAATTGGATATATTTCTGCCAATGATGAACAAGTTTTCTGAAGCTGTCATGGAAGAAGTCGATACTCTCTTTCTGCAACCAACGTCTCACAGTTCTCTCAACGTCTTCATCAGAAGCATAATGATGTCCCTGAAGATCTCCTTTCATTATTGGGAACTGTCAGATGGTGCTAAATTTGGACTGTATGGAGGATGCCGTACGGTTGTGAGCTCCAGTCTCTGAAGTTCTGCTGTGTACCCATCATGCACAGATCTTCCGATAGCTAAGCAAAGCAATAATGTGACCCACACGTTCTTGTGAAAATGCTGATTATGCTTGAAATTTGTCTCTGAGTGATACGACGATCATCCCGAATCAATCTGTCAACCTTTTGCTTTTGAAACTCGGTGGTTGCTGTCACAGGACATTCAACTCTTTGTTTGTCATGCAAGTCTGATGTTCCCAGCTCAACATCTTTTAACTTACTCACCCAACAATGCACAGTATTCACATCAAAACAATCACCATAAACAGCTTGCATTCTCTGATGAATCTCCTTTGGGGTTACTCCTTCTGTTGTCAAGAATTCAATGATTGCACATTGCTTAAGTCGCATTGACCAACCGTTTGTGCAGGGTTCCATACTTCACACTTTAACAACACAACCATTCAATGCTAAGGCTTCCCACCAAAATGGAACTGTAGAAGAGAGTCTACAGAATAAACCAGTACCTGCCGCATACCAGTACTGCCATCTGTTGAGGAGTTACATAGGTAGAGGCATTACTTTTCATTCAACCCTTGTACTTTTTCAATGACTATGATGAAAACAAAATGACACTGCATCAATAGATTACATATTGTACTTCATAATACATAACCTTGCATGAAAAAAGGACTTCAGAATCTTGTCCTATACATATCAGTAAAGTTAACAATATTGCCATATATCTGATATACAGTTATAAAGAGAATCAAGGGATACTGTAAGTACTAAAAGGTAAGCTTATATTGTTTACTCAGAAGTAAGATCCATTGTTTTCAATATATGTTACAGCAGTGTTTCCCAACCTTTTTTGAGCCGCGGCACACTTTTTACATTTACAAAATCCTGGGGCACACCACCAACAGAAATGACACAAAATGACACTCTAACAAAGTAATACATATAGTTAATGTGTTTTTAAATGTATTTATACACTCAGTGTGAAACCTGGGCCTGCTTCGATGAACTCAACATAGATATCCTGGCAGGAATGGCAGAAAGACACAAACTTCCCACACAGAACTCCCATAACCAAGAGAAAATGCTATAAGAGTTTGGTGGGCATTGACCTTGAGTTTTGGAGTTGTAGTTCACCTATATCCAGAGAGCACTGTGGACTCAAACAATGTTGGATCAGGACCAAACTTGGCATGAATACTCAATATGCCTAAATATGAACGCAGATGGAGTTCAGGGGAAATAGACCTTGACATTTGGGAGTTGTAGTTGCTGGGATTTATAGTTCCCCTACAAACAAAGAGCATTCTGAACCCCACCAATGATAGAACTGGGCCAAACTTCCCACACAGAACCCCCAGGAGGCAAGAGGAGGTCTCTACTTGGGGAAAGGGAGGCGGGTCTTCCCAATGCATGGAGAGGGAGACCAAGTTGACAATGGGTGGAGAGGGGGGTGTTTGTAATTTTGTGCCTTTATCGAGGTAGGTTTCTTAGGGTTTTTATACTTCAACACACTAGACTCTCCCCCCTCCCCTCCTGGAGGTTCCAATTTCCCACGGCACACCTGATGATCGCTCACGGCACACTAGTGTGCCCCGGCACACTGGTTGAGAAACACTGTGTTACAGGATTGCAGTGTAAGGATGGAATTCTATTAGTGACAAATAATGGCTTAACCTCTCATTGTATTGGCAAATATTTATGTTATTTTATTTTTTATATAATTTTGCCCAGCTTCTTTAGCCACAAAGGCACTCAGAGCAGCTTACAAAAATCTTAATTTGCCCTCAGGCTTACAAACTAGAAAAGACAAATAAGATGTAATGCATAAATCACAATAGAGCTGTGCCTGCCTGCCTGCCTGCCTCCCATTCAGTGACCTAAGGAACTATGCCTTGTTCAGTGACTCTCTCGCAGTGCAGTGCATCTCACCAGAGGTAATATGCTCGTTCACATGTAACTTATGGCTGAGGCAGTGTAGAGGTTCACCATATAGCATCAGTTCTGGCAGCTGGGTGTCATGCCAGCAGTTTGTTTGGTCTGGCTCAGCTGCTGTTGGGGGCAGATCTCCAGCAGAGGACTTATTTATTTATTCATTTATTATTTGGACTTGTACGCCGCCACTTCCCGAGGGCTCGGAGCGGCTTACAGTCAAGTAAAAACACACAGAGGTAAAAGCAAACATATTAAACTAGCTTAAAGAAAGATTTCCAGCCTAGCAATCAAAGGCTAGCCGGAAAAGGTGAGTCTTACAGGGCTTGCGGAAGGAGAGTAGGTCCTGCATGGCCCGTACATCGCTTGGAAGAGTGTTCCATATTGACGGTGCCACTACAGAAAAGGCTCTGCGCCAGGTCGATGTGAGACGGATTGCTTTGAAGGTCGGTACTTCAAGGAGGTTCATTTGTTCAGAACGAGGTTGGTAGGGGAGGAGACGGTCCCTCAGATACAGCGGCCCCAAACCATGAAAGGCCTTGAAAGTTAACACCATCACCTTGAAGGTGATCTGGTGCTTGACCGGAAGCCAATGAAGCTGCTGGAGGATAGGTGTTATGTGACATCTCACTGGAGCCCCAGTGAGAAGTCGTGCAGCAGCATTCTGGACGAGCTTAAGTTTCTGAATCACTGACAAGGGCAGGCCAATGTAAAGGGCAATACAGTAGTCCAGTCTCGAGATGACCGTGGCTTGGAGCACCGTGGCCGGGTCGTTTCTGGATTGCTATAATACTGACTTCTTTCAGTATTACAGCAATCTTGGAAGATGTTAATCTGACCTCCTTAAAGAAAGTGCCACAAGCTTCTGGAATTACTTGTGCTAGCTTGCTGAAGACCCGAGACCTCATGTTAAAAGAGGCTGGAAAATAATAGCTCTTCATAGCAGGTAAGGTCATACCATTGTATCTTTGCCTCAGACCTTCACTCTGCTACCCCTGAGTTGGCTCCTGTAATCCTGTTTCATTCCTTGCTATATCCTGAATCCTTGACTTTGATTTATGGACTTGGACTTCAGTTTTCATTTCCTGACGATCTGCCTTGACTTCAGACTTTGATTTGTACCCTATGATTCTTGGTCTTTGTGTTATGAATTCTGATAAGTGAACTCCTGGCATCTGACTATTGGATCAAAACCCTGATTATTGTTTTTTCTTGTTTCTGACTTGGCTATATAGTACTTGGCTTATCTGCATTAGCAGGACTCTTGACTTTGGCTTGTGTTCACCATTATTCTGGCTGGGTGCTACAATTCTGTTATTTTGGCCAGACCATTAAAGACTCATTCTATCTATAAGTAAATATGGCCTTGGCTTAAATATAAATAAACCTCAGCCTTGATACCTTGGATGAGTGGTCAATCTTCTGAACCGCCAACCATTGCAGTCTTCCAGTAGAAACCTGCAGCTAGATCCGTGGTTTCCAACCCCCTTTTTAACTGGGGACCACTTGACAAGGGGCCACTTTGACCAGGGACCAATCTCCAACATTATTTATTTATTTATTTACTTTATTTATAGTCCGCTCTTCTCACCCTGAAGGGGACTCAGAGCGGATTACAGGTACACATACTTAGCAGACGATTCCTGCCGTTTTTCACACACATATAGACGAACAGAGGCAAACTCTGACCATCAGGGGGAGCCGACGCACTCCTCATCTCTCAGCGTTCCCAGCGTCCCTTGTTGTTCTTTCCACATTCCTCAGCGTTCCTGGAGTTCTTTAATGGCCTTTAATGGTTCTTTAGTACCAAAAGGGTTACAAATCAGTTTTTGGTCAACTTTAGATTCAGTTTGTTTATTTGGGGGGCTGGTGAGAAAATTGCATTGGATAGACAACATCAGCTCTAGTTTCGGATACAGAATATATGCCATCCAGTAGTCACCATCTGCTCGCCCACAGAAAACCATAGTTAATAAGCCTCGGCACTATAAGAGGGTTTTGCGAGACCAGTCACTCTCGTTGCAACGGTGCAGTAATGGTGAGGTCGCGGAACATATTTTAGTTCTTGTGGACCACTGATGGTCTACGGACCACAGGTTGGGAACCACTGAACTAGATGGTGCTTGGAAGCCCTTACCTCTACATCCACAGATTGTCCATTGGAAGACTCCCTAGCACTAGCAAAACTACAGAATACAGTTATGTCCAGCAACATCCAACAGATTTTCAGCCAATGAGCACCATCCTGCACCTTTACCTTATAGTAAGACTTATTGAATTTAGTAGATCTTTCTTCTAATTAGATATCCATAGGATTATTCTGGTTTTAAAAATCAAATTATCAGAATACAACATGAGTGGTTATAAGAGCACGGCATGCTTGGACATCATCACTAATAAAAGTGCCTTAATAATAGAACCATTACCATCACATACTCTAAACTGATTACATCACCATTTCTAATCTTATGTAAATAAATCAGAATCTTTGAAAATGGATATCTTGATTCAGCAGGAAGTACATCCCCTTCTAAGTATTTGTTTCCTGTGTTATATCAAACTTTTGCCTTTACGGAATTCTTTATACTTTCACATGTGTTTGCATTCACTTGCATGATTTATTTAAAGCAAACAATAATATCTATAAAACAAAATTACATGAATGAAATGTTAATGAGTGCTTATACACACATACACACACCATGACGCCCTTTTCAGTTTTTTCCTCCATTTTCAAAATCTAATGTGCCATTGCTACAGTGGAAAGGTTGGGGAAGCACCTGTTTATTCTCCATGTTAATCTCCAGAAGCATTTTTTCTGCTCAGCAGAGCTCATTTATTTGAGCTGAATTCTAGTGCCAGAAGTGCAGGATGTAGCATCAGGTGCAGCCAATAAGGCCAGAGAAAGGCGCCTACATCAGGACTATGATGGGAGCGCTCAGTTCAGCTCAATTGGAAATATGCTGATTCAAAAACCTTCTTGTTGAGCATTTGGATAAAAGCATGTTAATTTTCAGAGTGTTCCCACTCTAGTATTAATGGTGAATCCTGCCTGTTGATGGTAGCACGCATATTCACACTGTATGGTTTACCACTCCCCTGTACCAGCCAAGACAGAAAATAATAATAATACACTTTATTTATATTCCGCTCTTCTCACCCCAAGGGGACTCAGAGCGGATTACAGGTACACATACTTAGCAGACTATCCCTGCCGTTTCCACATACACAACATATAGACGAACAGAGGCAAACTCTGGCCACCAGGGGGAGCTGGGGCACATTCCAGAAAATGTCCTGGAAATTCTCTGCCATTCATCTGACAACAAATGCATTGAAAGACAAAATCAGAATGGGAACCAAATGCCGCAAAAAAATGATCCAGAGCACTGATTAATCTGAATAGATAAGGTATTTGTAAAAAAAAAAAAAGAGAGAGAAAAAGACTGCCTTAGTTTGATGCTTCAAAAAAGTAGTTCACAGAAATCAATCAGGGGAAAAAGTTAACATTAAATAATGTTTCAGAGTGCATTCTAAAAACTTGGGTTGCCAGGTCTACTAATGATAACTGAATCTCTTGTAACTTGAGATGATGGGGTTTCCCCCATTTATCCTCTCTGTAAATTCCATATTTTTCACTGCTTTTCTTGAACTTGATCCCATATCTTCGATCCAGTCTTCTTTGTTTTCACTGAAACAGTCACACATCTCTACAAACCTCACTCTCGGTGTATCATGTCTTTTTATTCATATTTAGGTCGGAGGGTAGAATCAAATTCTTTCATGAATTTGTCGGCAATGTTCCCTATATTTTTCTGCATCGCTTTCAGGGGATTCTCATGCAGCAGCATCTGTGTTAGATATTTCTCTCGTTTAATTTTGCTTTTGGTTTCCTTTGACACATCTGGGATGATGTATGAAATAACAAACTTCACGCAGTATATGATATGCTGTGGGGAAGAAGTCAGTATAAAAGTAGTCAGCCACCCAAGCTATTTGAATATGATAAAGGAGAAAAACATTAACCAATTATTAGCTCATGTCCCAGTTTAAAATGCTGTATGCATACATGGCTTCCGTTGTGTGCCTTTCTGTTGTTGTTGCTTCTGATTTATCAATCATAGGATTTCCCCCCTTTTTTTTTAATTTGGAGGGAGTTTGCCATTCCTTTCCTCTGAGGTATGCACAACCAGCATCCCTCTAGCTTTGTAGAAACCACATGCTGGAAAATAGTGAATATACTGTCCATCTAATCTTCTAGAGTTGGTAGAGAGGACTATACAAAACATAGCTGTCAAGATAAGGTTTCATTTGACTTAAGCTTGAGAAAACATTTTTCCAGTCGCATAAATATGCTGATACTACCTAGCACAACTACAACAAAGTGGGGAGGTTGCTATACAGCTAGCGGGAGTTAAAGGGAAACACACCGCAAATCAAAATAGTTCATAACAATTATATTCTCAATAACATTAATTCCCATATGGGTTCTTGTCAGTCCGGAAACATACCAGGGACATGTATCAACACATATAACACAAATTAATCATGTAAATACCATATAATCTGTAGTAAATGTGGTCTGGACACAGGTAAGTAGATTGGTGCGTATTAGTCCAATGTCAACAAACGCTGCTAAGTCCGACTGAAAGTCCGTGATTTAAATCATATACAACAAAAGACCAATGTCAGAGTACACCAAAGGAGCAATGGATGGCACATATGTAGGTCTAATGTGTTCATTGATGTGAGAGCAAAAAAGAATCACTCAAATGAGTGTAATTGTAATCCACAGTGTAAACATCGAGGAGTTGAAACAGCCGATGAGGACTATTTTATACGGGACTCCTTCACTCGTTTCGACTCGGATTGAGTCTTTATCAAGGCCCATCAACAAATATAGATTCGTAAGCCTTATCCATAATATATAATCCACATTGGGCGGACTTTCAGTCGGACTTACCAGCGTTTGTTGACATTGGACTAATACGCACCAATCTACTTACAGTACCTGTGTCCAGACCACATTTACTACGGATTATATGGTATTTACATGATGAATTTGTGTTATATGTGTTGATACATGTCCCTGGTATGTTTCCGGACTGATAAGAACCCATATGGGAATTAATGTTATTGAGAATATAATTGTTATGAACTATTTTGATTCGCGGTGTGTTTCCCTTTAACTCCCGCTAACCAGATACTACCTGCCTGGCACTTTAAATATATAAATGCTATTTGAAAGTTTCCCCTGACATTAATTCTAATCGTGTCCGACTCTGGGGGGTGGTACTCATCTCCATTGCTAAGAGTTGACATCGTCTGTAGACACCTCCAAGGTCATGTGGCTGGCATGACTGCATGGAGCGCTGTTCTTTTCCCACAGAGGGGGTACTTATTGATCCACTCACAGTTACATGCTTTTGAACTGCTAGGTTGGCAGAAGCTAGACCTAACAGTGGGAGCTCACCCCCACTCCCTGGATTTGAACTGTCAACCTTTCAGTCAGCAAGTTCAGCAGCTCAGCGGTTTAACCTGCTGCAACATCAAGGGGCACACTTTAGCTATATTTCAGAGGAAAACAATGGCAAACCATGTCTGAATATTCCTTGTCAAAGAAAACTCTATGAAATTCAGTGTGTCACCATAAGTCAACAAGTGATTAGAAAGTACATATGCATTCACATGATGTTCTAGTAGGGTAAAAGTTTCAATCTGCAATGATCTCTGAGAGTGGTTGTTTCAGCTACTCCTTATGTAAAAGAGCTCCTGTCTTTACTCATAATGATGTGCTTGCTATACTTACTTTAGTTAGTACAGAGCAAAATTGCCTGCCTAATCTTGATTATCTAGACTGTACATGCTCAGTTGGCTCTCAACTGTGAGTCCCAGCTGACTGCAGAATGGGATACATACTGGTTTCATCTACTGAACTGGAAATTGAACTGTTTCTGCAAGATAATTTCTGAAAGAATATTGTCTTGAGTGGCAATTCCTTTCTATCTCAGTGTTTACATGCAAATGCATTCTCCTTTGTGAACCATTTGTGTCATGTAGACCACACAGCTACGCACTGAACAGCATTCCATTAGTAACACATTCACCAAGGCTTCTGGGGAAGTCACTTCTTCCCTAACACAAGGACAAAACTACACATAAACCTCACCTGCCTCCTAAGGGCTCTGCCTCCTATACTGCTTGGCAGCTGTGAAGAGTTTGAAGGATTAAAGAGGCATCTATAGACTATATGTCAGATGCAGAATGACAAGGCCATCCTACAGGATGAGGTTGTCATTCTGGATCCAGTTAAAGGAACACAGTGAGATATTTATCTGATGCTTCCCATTTTCCATTGGGCATTCAAAGGTCATGGAGTTGGATTCCTGGAGGAAGAAGATCTGTCCTGTAGGAGGGGGATGTCTTGGAGTTGCACTGGGTGGTTTTTTTAAACAAAATTTCTCTAGGTGTAGGATCTTGTGAATTATGAACCAAAAGGACCAGTACTGGAGTCATCAGTGTGTGCAGATTTTGTGGGACCCAAGTATCCTGATGAGCAATTTCCTGTCTACACTTTGTGTTTTCGGTACCAACCATATACATTTTTTTAAAAAGCACGAATGGGTGAATATTGAACCATGAAGTGCTGTGATTTTTGCAGAGGGCACTTATATTGAAGACCACTGATGCTAGAAGATAGGTTTAGCTGGCCTAAAAATTCAAGTTTTGAGATTTAAAAACAAATATAACAACAACCACCAAAGAATAGAAGGAAGTCAAACTAATTATTTTTTGTTGCTCTTGTTGTTTTTGCTTTTCTTAATTCTTAATTCTTTCTTTTTCCAACTTTGCTATTTGAAAATTCTTCTCCCACTTTCGATGTTCTATCTTTTTAAATTAAAGGTATAAAAAATTAATTTTAAAAACCGAATAGAACTACATTATAAAGAAAAACAATGTAAGCAGTGTTCATCTTCAACTCAAGAGGAAATGCAGATGATGGATGGTAACTGGTTAAACACACTATAATGGAGGGAATCTTCTTGAAGAAGTTGTCATAGTCTTCAGAAATGCATATATAGAAATCTAGTCCAACCCCCTTTAATCTAATTATTTTGTTATGGCGATTTTTATGACAGAACCAATTAGTAATTGCAATTTATAATGAACTTTTAAAAGTTTTGTTAGAGTTCTGAAATTTTCCCCACTGAACTTAGCAACACTGCAGAAGCAAAGCACCAGGGCCCCCTAGTTTTTTTAAGTACTTTAGGACCATTTAGATCCATGGATTGCCCGAGCCTACCGGGAATGTGGCGCAGCTGGCTGGGAGTCAGCTGCTTAAGATCTCTAATGACCAGAAGGTCATGAGTTCGAGGCCTGCCCGGGTTGGGGTGAGCTCTCGACCAATTAAACATCTCCCACGACTTCTGACCCTGTAGACAGGCCTCTAGACTGTTGTACTGTACCCATATATTTTGCTCTTCGTATATTGTGTTCTATGTATATTGTAGTGTGTATTGTGCTGCTATAATTACTCCACTGGTCTTGTCCAGTGAACTTTGTAAGTCGCCCCGAGCCATATGGGAGTGGCGACTAATAAGTTTAAATAATAAATAAATATATTCATAATCAGGTAAACTCAGTATTACCCTGTCAGATTTTCCCTCCTTTAGATCAAAACAAAACAAAACAGTGTGCTCCAATCCTCACATGCCCATCTGTAATTGATTTTTCTTTGTATTGCATTGAGCAGACTGAGGGCCCTTCCACATAGCCCTATATCCCAGAATACCAAGGCAGAAAATCCCACATTATCTGAGTGTGGACTCAGATAATCCAGTCCAAAACAGATTCTGTGGGATTTTCAGCCTTGATATTCTGGGATATAGGGCTGTATGGAAGGGCCCTGAGTGATATGTCTAAGGTATTTTTTGCCCAGTACACGAGTGCAATATAACAGGAGATTGGGAAGCTTTGGGTGGGAGAATGGAAAAGAAGCACTGACAGAAATGTGTTAAAGTTCAGGATGCAAGATACTGACCTCCATGACAATGATGAACGATAACTTAGCTGCAATCACATGCCAGTAATAGATATTGTGGTAATATTGATATTCGTGTCCAGGAGGGTAGCGGAAATCCCGGTACCTAAGATAGTTGAGACATTCAAGCAATCAGTTCAAGAGGCTCAGCAATACTACTGCAAGGCCAGGAGGGGGAGCAAAAACTGTCACCTCCCAATTTCCACACAATGTAAATAATCTAATTAGAGAAGAAGTGGACATCTCTTCTACAATGACATTGAAAGACATAATTTCTAAATTTTAGGTTATTTAAATTTTCCTTTTGACGATTGTTTCCTGTTTCTTTAAGCAGTTACAAAGACATGGCAGCCCCTTGCTTCCAACATAAATAGTTTGATAGGTATGTAGCCAAAGAAAAACACGTTGCTTTAACTATTTTAAACTGACCTGCATGTTGTTTGATTGGCAAATCTGGGGTGAAAAGCTGGCTTGCTTTCATTTCTGAAGTCTGATACAGCAAAGACAGAGAGCGTGTTGTTTATGTAGCCCTTCATGGTGTGGCTGCTATGATTTCCATATGGAGCGATTGAAAAGGACCAGTAATACACCAGGCGTGGAATCATATCAGAAGTAAAAGCAATGATCATTGCCTACATTTGAAAAGAAAGGAAAATCAGGAAAGTTGAACATAACCTTGAGATAATCAGTCCTCCCCATCCTGCACATCTTTCTTGAAAAGTGAAAGAAGCATGTTCTTGTACTAGCTGAAATGTAGTTGATGTTGCCAGGTACTCTCAGAGAAGTCCGTGGGAGCTTCTGTTTTCTTACCAAACTTTATTACCCCAGGAATTTTAGCAGCAGAACTGCAGGGTGATTCCACACAGCCATCTAACCCAGAATATCAAGGCAGAAAATCCCACAATCAAAGCGAACAACGGGTGCTCACTGTGTAACAACTGGAGTAAACTGAGCTATGTACCTGAGTAACTATAGTACTGACAAATAGAAGGGCTGGGTAAGTATGCAATGTTGCCCACTGAATAGAAATAAATACACAAATGAATTACAAAAGTATCAAAATCTATTCAAAGTAGCACAGACAAACACTATAGTCAACATTAGAAATATGGTACATTCAACAAACAGAGCATTGCAAGGCGTATTCACATATGGCGATGCTGGTGCTTATAACACTGAGGTCTGTGTCTACTATCTAAGACATGTGCAAGGCAAATAGCAAGCAGTACATAGAGTTCAACAGGGCGACGCAGTCATGTACATCAATAAGCCCAATGAAAGAGTCCCGAGTGATTAAACTTCACAACATATAGACATAATCAATGAAGGAGCCCATGGAGTAAAGTCCTCCAGCCCTAGAGGACTTTACTTTGTGATGTTATTGTTATAATTCTATAAGAATACCCTCTAGCCATGATTGAGTGATTTTATGATAACTACAATACCAGTGAGGAGGGGTCTGAAGCCGAGCGCCCTGACGAAGCATTAGAACAACGTGAAACGGCCTTCGTGTGGCACCTGTATACCTCCAGCCATCGGCGTTCCTCCCGCCTACATTACTCCATGGGCTCCTCCATGGACATAGCTCAGTTTACTCCAGAAAATCCCACAATATCTGCTTTGAACTGGGTTTATTCGAGTCTACACTTTCATATATTCCAGTTCAAAGAAGATATTGTGGGATTTTATTCAGCTGTGTGGAAGCCCTCTCTAATTTTCCGCCTCCCCCCCCCCCAATGAATCTTAGGAGTAGTACTCTCATTCTATACATACTTTGAAAGGTTATTTTACCAATGACTATAGCAAACCTAAATATCAAAAAGCGTGGGATGAGTCCTTCCTAAGAAAATTCGTTCGCAAAGTAATAATGCCGAGAATAGCAAACCTCCTTTTTTGCCTTTTGGAAAAATTATTTGGGATTTAAAATGGAAACTGTTGTAACTTGGGTGACTATCAAAAAGCCACTGTCAAATTTTGAGATGTTTGCCACGGCATTTTGATAAATTGTAAAGCCTTAATTCTTTTTGCTTCTAAGATGGCCTCCTGCTTGGAACTGGGCAGTGCAACTTGGATGACAACCAAAAGTATTTTTATCAAATGTTGAAGCATCTGCCACAATTTCCTGATAACCTACAGCCGCCTCCATTTTCTGCCACTGTAACAGACGACAATCAGATGACAATGTAAATGTTAATCTATATAAATAAAAATGTAATGTTAGTTTGTGGGATTAACATAACTGACCAATGAGTAGATAAGGACAAAGGTTTTGCTGAGAAGGAGGATTTTTATGAAAAAATTGTCAAAAAGGAAAAGAAGAATATTACAAACATTTATAACATACTACTAGAATGGGCAACCAAAAGAGAAACGGTAAAAGAATGTATGATAACATGGGCAAAAAATATCGGAAGAACAATAAAAATGAAAGAATGGGAAGAAATATGGCAGAGAAAAATCAAATATACATACGCAACGGATATTAAAGAAAATTGGTATAAAATGTTCTACAGATGGTATATTACACCACAAAAATTGGGACTTATGTATAAAACAGCAAATAATAATTGTTGGAAATGTGAAAGAGAGGTGGGAACATTTTATCACATGTGGTGGACTTGTCCTAAAGTAAATATGTTCTGGAGGAAAATACAAGAAAATTGTGAAAAAATATTAAAAACAAAAATTAGTATGAAATCAGAATATTTTTTATTAGGTTTAATAGACGAAGAAATGAAATTGGACTTGAATCAAGATAGTTTATTAACTTATTTGACTACAGCTGCCAGAATGGTTTATGCGAAAAAATGGAAACAAAAAGATTTACCCACAGTAGAATAATGGTTTAGAAAGACTGATGAAATAAAAAAAATAAAAAACTTTTGCCTTGAAAATATCTTATGGGAGGCCCATCAAGAAAATGGACTGGAAACTATATGAAGAATTCAAAGAAAAATATAAGGATTAAGGAAAGACCAAATATTAAAAAAACCCCTCATAGTAAAATATGAACATTAGATTAAATAGATTAGAAGGAGAAGCCGAAGTAAAGAAACTAAAGAAGAAAGAATAATATTCAAAATGCAGTAAAAGAAGATTTGGAAGTCAGACATCCCTTTTCCCTCTTGTGTTCCTAAGTTAACCCTATCCTATCAACTTCTCCCTTTTCTCCTTTCCCATTTGTACCAAACTCTACCTTCCCCAACACCTTTAGATAGAATGTTTTTTAAAATGTCTATATGTAAAAACCTTGAAATAAAAATTAGATACAAAAAAACCCAGACCAATGAGTGACCATCACTTATACCCCCCCCAAAACCAAAACAAAACAGCGGAAAGGACTTAAAAGCCAAAAAACCTATTTACAGATTCCTATTCCTGGGCTGTTACTCGCAGCAATTCTCCAGATAGATAGGATAGATAGATTAGATCAGTGTTTCCCAATCGCTGTGACGGACATCCTGCTGTGCCGCGAGAAAAGCTCTCTGCCTCCCTTCCTCCCCCCCCGAACTCCTGCTACTTGGGGGAGAAGGAGGAGGGGCCGGGCAGCGGCGAAGAAAAAGAAGAAGGGGCTGGGGCGCCGCCTCCTTTGGCCGTTTCCCCAGCTAGCCTCCAATCCGCCATGACTCCCGCCATGACTTTCGTCCCTCGCTCACTGAAGCCACGTGGAGGAGCCGCGCCCACAGAAGCCCGTCCACTGCTCATGCTCCTCCTCTTCTGCGAGGCCTGCCTCCGCCCCCTCCCCTGGCTTTGGCACTCCCAGCAGCTGCTCCAGTCTTGTGGGGACAATGCCAAGCCCGCATGGTGCTGGCTCTGCCACCGCGGGCTTGGCACTGTCCCCTCAAGGCTGGAGCAGCTGCTGGGAGAGCTGAATCAGGGAGGGGCGGGCATGGCATGACCTGGCCTCCGCCCCCCTCCCGGCTTTGGCACTCCCATCAGCTGCTCCCAGCAGGCCAGTGCCCCCAGCATTTCTTTACTGTGGTTGGCACTGTGTCATTTTGTGTTATTTTTGGTTGGTGGTGTGGCACGGATTTTTTGAATGTTACTCCCAAAGTGTCCCAGCAGGCCACCATCAAAATTCTTTACTGGTTAGAGTGTCATTTTGTGTTACACTGGTGGTTATTTTTTTGAATGTTAAAGATAGCTCAAAAAAGGTTGGGAAACACTGGATTAGATAGAGATAGGTAGGTAGATAGATCGATCAATCAGAAGGCCTGCTGAGAGTTGGAGTCCAAGAATAGATAGAGAAGAAAGGAGAGAAAGAAAAGTAAAGATAAAGGGAGGGGAAGGAAGGAAAGAGGTAGAGAAGGAAGGAAGGACAGAATGAAAGAAAAGAGAGAAGGAAGAAGGGAGAGAAAGAAAGGAAAAAAAGGGGGGAGGGAAGGTTGGCCACAGCAATGCGTGGTGGGTACAGCTAGTATTTTTACTATAATGTTCCGATGAGTTATAGTCTATCAGACTGTAGTTCCTTAATTATTCTCCATAAACTGAAATGTTGTGGCGTCTTCTATGGAGAAGAAGGCAAGAGCAATTACTTCCCATCTTTTTATATTTGTCCATCTACACAAGAACGTTAGCTGAACAGTTTATCTATTTATTTATAAACTATCCTAACTTTCCTCCAAGGTCCTCAAGGTGGGTTGAAAGCAGTCTTTTATCCAGGTATTGCCGAAATCCAGGCTGATTTGGCTTCAAAGATGAAGCTACTTCAGCAGTTAATAGTCTATTCTCTTTTATCTTAATGTCAGATCATCACAGTTTCGCTGGGAGAAAAAGTAAGGATGGGGGTTCAAAAGAAAATGTTTACTATGTAAACATTCGATGTACTTACTAGGGCTGTCAAATGTTTTTTATTATTATTTTAAATACTGTTTTCCACAGAAAAATCCTCACAAAGCAGACTGTGACATATTTTAGGATACAATGAGTGATCGAGTAATTCCTCTCGGCATTACTTCACGAATGAAGATTCTTAGGAAGGACTCAACCCACGCTTTTGATCCCTGCTTGCTCAAGGACAGCAACATTAGTCACATAGTCAGTCCAGTATATATTTAGGATTGTGCAAAGACAGCGCTGATGAAAGCGTTCAAGGAGTCATAGGTGTTGGCGATTGGTGACCCATGTTTCAGACCCATATAGGAGAACAGAAGTATGATAGCTCTGTACACACTGATTTTGGTGCTTTGCCTCAGGTGCTTGTTGCTCCAGACTCATAAGAACATAAGAACATAAGAAGAGCCATGCTGAATCGGACCTCAGCCCATCTAGTCCAGCATTCTGTATCACACAGTGGCCCCCAGTTGTACACGGGGATCTCGAGCAGAAGGGAGGGCAAAACCCTAACCTGCTCCCGACCCCCCACAACCAGTACCCAGGGAAATCCTGCCTACCTCAACCAACTCCGAGGTGGCACTTGAATGTCCTTTTCAGTAATTACTGATACACTTGGTATCCATGAATCTGTCTAATCCTGCCTTGAAGTTGTTCAGGCTGACAGCTGTCACAACCTCTTCTGGAAGTAAATTCCATAACCCAATGACCCTCTGGGTGAAGAAATATTTCCCTTTATTAGTCCTAATTTTCCTACCTTGGAGCTTCAGGGAGTGCCCTCTAGTCCTAGTGTTTTGTGACAAAGAAAATAATTTTTCTTTATTCACCTTTTCTATCCCATGCATGATTTTATACTCTTCGATCAAGTCACCTCTTAGACGCCGTCTTTCAAGGCTGAAGAGACCAAGGCGTTGCAACCTGATTTCATAAGGGAGCCGCTCCATCCCTTGGATCATTCTTGTTGCCCTTTTCTGTACCTTTTCCAGTCCCGTTATATCCTTCTTAAGGTGCAGAGACCAGAATTGTACACAGTACTCCAAATGTGGCCTTACCATAGATTTGTAGAGAGGTAATACAACATTTGCTGACCTATTTTCGATTCCCTTTCTGATCATGCCTAGCATAGAATTTGCTTTTTTTCACTGCTGCTGCGCACTGGGTTGACATCTTCATTGAGCTGTCCACCAAAACCCCAAGATCCCTTTCCTGGTTTGTCTCAGAAAGCTTTGATCCCATCAGTTGGTAGGTGTAGTTGGGGTTCTTTGCCCCGATGTGCATGACTTTACACTTGTTTAGGTTAAAATGCATTTGCCACTTTGTTGCCCATTCACTCAATTTCGAGAGATCTTTCTGGAGCTCTTTACAATCAGTTTCATTTTTAACTACCCTGAACAATTTAGTGTCGTCTGCAAACTTTGCTACCTCAGAATTCACTCCTACATCCAGATCATTAATGAATAAATTAAAAAGTAACGGACCCAAAACTGAACCTTGGGGTACGCCACTTCTCACCTTTTTCCACCCAGAGAAATGTCCGTTTATTACCACCCTTTGTTTCCTACAGTTTAGCCAGGTTCCAATCCAGGACAAGACCTGTCCCCTGATTCCATGGCTGAAGAGCTTATTTAGGAGCCTTTGGTGAGGGACTTTGTCAAAAGCCTTTTGAAAGTCAAGGTAAACAATATCAATTGGGTCCCTTTATCTATGTGTTTATTTACACCCTCAAAGAATTCTAACAAGTTAGTAAGACATGATTTGCCTTTGCAGAAACCATGTTGATTTTCTTTCAGCAATGCCTGTTCTTCTATGTGCCTAGTAATATTTTCTTTAATAATGGTTTCCATCACTTTGCCTGGAACTGAGGTTAAACTGACTGGTCTATAATTTCCTGGATCACCTCTGGATCCTTTCTTGAAAATCGGTGTTACATTTGTCTCCCTCCAGTCCTTGGGTACAGTGCCTGATCTTAGAGAAAGGTTATATATCTTAGCTAGAAGTTCAGCAATTTCACACTTGAGTTCCTTAAGAACTCTGGGGTGGATGCCGTCTGGACCTGGTGATTTGTTGACATTTAGTTTAGTAAGGCATGTGAGAACATCCTTTTGTGAAGCCTTCCAAATGCACTATATGCCTTTGCTAATCTGTGATCTATCTCTTTATCAATCTTGGTGTCTGAAGAAATGATGCTTCCCAGGTAGGTGAACTGCTGAACGGACTTAAGCACAGATTTGCCTATGCTGACGTGGGGATGATGGTGTTCTTCCTGTGGTGCAGGCTGGTAGAGAACTTCAGTTCACTACCAGCCCGCACCACAACTTCATTAGGGTACGCAAGCCTCTCCCCCACTGCAAGGGGGCACCAATGGAGAGGATCGAATAATTAGAACTATAATAAATGCACAACTGAAATAAAAAATAAATAAATAAGAGAGCATCATCAGCAGATAACGTCTTAGTTAAAATCACAGTGTTAAAGTAAACTGAATGAAGAATAGTGAAATAGTCTTTAAAAGGCTCCTAAATGCCCTCCAAAATGAATCCATAATTACTTCCTCGATAAGAGCATTTTTGTAAGGTGTATACAAATTCCTCAGGGCACTTATGACTTTAGAAAAAAATATAATGAGCATTATATTTGTCATATTATGATGTCACATTGTCAGTCCAGTGTATGTGACTAATGTTGCTGTCCTTGAGCAAGCAGGGATCACCAGCATTGAGGCCATGCTATTGAGAACACAGCTGCGCTGGGCAGGGCACGTCTCTAGGATCCAAAGATACTACTCTATGGTGAACTCGCCATGGGTCAGCGCAAGAGAGGCACCCCCAAAAAGAGATATAAGGACTCCCTGAAACAACATCTCAGGCTCGGTAATTGATCACCAACAATGGTCCACCCTGGCCTCACATCGGGAGGCATGGAGATGCACTATCCACAATGCTGCGGCCTCTTTCGAGAAGACATGCCAAATGGGTCTCAAAGAGAAAAGACAACACAGAAAGAACCGCAACTTGGAAACAACATCACCCAAGGAGACTTTCTGCTGTGCTTTCTGCAACTTAACTTGCCTATCTCAGATTGGCCTTTTTAGTCATTAACGCGCTTGTAAAAAGTGTGGGATGAGTCCTTCCTAAGAATCTTTGTTTGTGAAGTAATGCCGAGAGAGATTATGACGTTTTGGAGCATTTCTGGTATTCCCCCCTGCATCAAAATATTTTATTGCTTTGCCTGCATGCAATCACATAGACTAAGCTACCACAGAACTGTTTGGGGTTCAATGCACTTTACATTATCTCTTTTCTCTTTTTCCTTTCACATAAACCTTCACCTCTCTTCCCTTTTGCCCCTCTTTCAAATGATCTCCAGATGTGACACAATCAACTGTGTGCAAAAAAAAAGGGGGGGGGGATTCTGTGCACTCTTTGAAAGGCAACATCTACCCCTTGATTTGTAGACTGGTTTTAGAGAATTATATTAGGGGGAAAACTGATTTCTATTTCCCAAGGTATTATACGCTCTCCACATATTCCATAAGAAATGCAAGCTGGTCTTAAAATTAACACCATATGCTTCTGTACAATGGTGTCAACTGTGTTGAGAAAATGTAACAGCCCAAAGTAGTTTTACACGTCACCCACTTCTAGTTCTGTAGGTATAACAAGAGTGAATATCTGCATTGGAAAGAAATGGGGAATAGTACAAAAGAGGCACTGCACTAGTAATTTACAGGAGAAATCTATGCTGCTAGCATGTGACAACAAGACACCTAGGTCTACCTAGTATTTCTACTCAGTATAGATATATTTACTAGGGCTGTCATGGAATTTTTTTGTGAATTAGATTTTCACATAAAGGAAGTATGAGTTCAAAAAAAAAGAGAGAAGAAGAGATATTTTATTTCTGTTTTGTTTAGATAACTGACTTTTTTTTTTGCAAGACTATCTTGGAACAGATTTTGCTGTGACAGGAGAGATGGCTCTTTTGAGATGGTCTCACTCACCAGGAGTTTTAGACACAAAAAACAGTCCCAGACAGGACCTTTATTGTGGCAACTCCCACAATAAAGGAGGGGCTGTCCAGACAATGTTCAGGACAGTCTTGAATTAATTCGCTATAAACCAGGAAAACCTTGGTTGGTAGAGAATTAATTTGATAGTGGATTTATTCCACACCTTCTTGGAAGATGCGGGATAAATCCACTATTTCCGGGTCTGTTTATCAGGTAACCTTCTCGTAATCCCAAGTTGTAAAACCTATCATTTGACTTCAACGCGGAGGAGGGCTTTCCGTGTCCTCGCTCCAACACTTTGGAACGTGCTCCCTCCAGAAGTTCGTGCCCTGACTAGCTTGCTGGCTTTCCGGAAGGCCTGCAAGACCTTATTGTTTGAACAGGCGTTTGGCCCTTAAAACTGCAGGCCCTCTGCAGTTATAACTGCAACTACTGCCATACGTTGTCGGGTTGCTTATATTGCTTGTATGATTTTATGTATTTGCATATGCTTTAAATTTTGTTTTTAACTGTGTTTTTACTATGTGGAAGTCGCCCCGAGCTGGATGGGAGTGGCGACGGACAAATACAAATAAATAAATAAATAAATAAGCCTAGTAAATTGTGAGAATTCCCTCCCTCAAGCCCTCAGACCCTTTAGAAAAGTAATACAAACTTACGTGGTCTCCTTTAGAAGCCTCCATTCGGGTCTGGGGGCTTGTTTTTTAATTGCTATTGTTTTGTTGTTGTGTGTTATTGGGCTTGGCCTCATGCAAGTCGCCCCAAGTCCCCTTGGTAGATGGGTGCGGGGTAGAAATAAAGTTAATAATAATAATAATAAATAATAATTGGGGGGAGGGGAGTAGGGCCTCCACACGTTCTCTTGGGCTAGTCCCAAGAAAACGTCTGGACACCCATGCCAGAAAGCACACGTTTTCTGCGGTGGGTGTGGACAGGCCCCCAGAAACATCCACATTTTTTAAAAACACAGATGCTTCTGGGATAAAGGCCTGTCTGGATCTGGTCCTAGTCTGAAATGAATTTAACCCACTCCTTTCTCTGTTATAGGGAGCATCCCAATGTGGAGCCTTGGGAAAGACCATTGGAAGTAGTTATTGGCTCTTGTTTCTGCATAGGGAAAGAGGTGACAAAGGCACTGAATGACATGCAGAAGGCTGCACACCCACAGCTGGACTGACTGGAACCAAAGTGATTTCGTTAAAATGCAGAAAGCCATGCTTGCTCAAAATGAACCTAACAAGTCTGTTAGGTACTGCTGTGAATGAGCATGGGCTAGTGCCAAAGTTAGAAGATGACTTCCCAATGAGAAGGTGGGGAAAGTCTATAGTTAAGTGCACTGAGGAATGAAACACGTAGAGTGATGAAAAAGTCAACATGCAGGGCCCCTGTTGACCTAAGCAGTCGAAAGCTAGTGCAAGTAGATAAATTAGGGACCGCATAAGTGGGGGAGGAATCCTAAAGGACTTTTTAACTTCAATAAATATTGAAGAAGACTACTGGAAGAAGAATTCGGCTGGCTGGCTGGCAGGCTCTTCGTCAAGAAGGAAGAGGTAGCAAGGAGGATGGAACAACAGTGCCCCCCTGTGACGGAATGGAGCAGCAGCACCCAGTGATGAATATAACAACAATGAATATAACAACATTGCCCGGTTGGAGTCCAGGGGATCTTCCTGTTATATGTTATTGTATGTCTTGTACGTCTAATTTCGGCAGGGATTGTCTGCTGTATGTGTTCTGTAATCCGCACTGAGTCCCTTCTTCGGGTGAGAAGTGCGAAATATAATGGAGTCAATGAATGAGTTGTAGCTCTGCCCCAAACTGCTTAGTAAATTAAGCCTCTCTGATCTTCTGTAAAATTGGTGCCTTGCTGCTAAATCATTAAATAGGCTCAGCATTTTACTCAAATGAGTCTCTCTGGCACAATCTTCCATTGACAGAAGCTTCAGTGAAAACAGTTCTCTGCTCAATAAAACTTTTGAGCCTCCAGTAGCCTGCTGATACAGCTTTTCAAGCCTTTTCAACAGTCAGCGGCTGTTTCTTCCAGAAACTAAATATGCGAGGTGCCTATCGTCAACTGACAGGATGATGGTAGCCCTTGCCTTGCCATCTTTCAACCTTTCTGCATCAGAAATAGGTTGATGTGTTAAACAGGATAGCAGCTCCTCCTTTTGCCAAAACTGCTCGCACTTTTGGTAGCCCATATTAAATAATTTGAGCTGCCTCTGAGTTTTTTCTAAATGATGCTGTGCTCCAAATAATGCCATCTTTCTTCACACTACAGATGCTCCTGTCAAAAATGCACTTCAGCTTTTTTTCTCTAACACTGAGGTAAACAGCAACTTCTGCTGCAATTTGCAGTGTTATTCAAAAACTTTTTCTATGAATTATGGGTTATGTAGTATCTCTGTGCCTCTGCAATTCTGGATTCTGTGTTCTGGGATCTGGGCCATAACCTCTTCGGCGTTAATTATTTATGTCAGCGGATAGGCAACAGAAATATAGAAGTTTAATTCCCCATCGGCCCAAAAACTCCAGTCTCTATTCAAGTGAATAATGAAACTCTCATTCAATTCACAAGATAAATATATAACTTTGTATTGGTGTATTTAACAATAACTGGCAAAACATCGAAAAACAACAGCCATCACAGCTACCTTTCTAAACATCCTTTCCTCACAGATATTAAATCCCAACTGTCACTTTGTAACTGACATTCCTCAAGGTTCCATTTAGCAGTCTTGAGACAGCGCCATCTGGTGTCAAACATGTCACACTGCAGGTCATCTCAAACTGCGAAAATATATCTTGTGCTGACTCATGAATTGCTATTAAAAATGCAATAATCTGACAAGGAAGAGGGAGAATGGAGGAAAGAAGGAAGGGGAGAGAGGGAGGGAAAAGGAAGGAGAGAAGGAAAGAATGGAAGAATTCCCGCTGCATGCTGGGAAACCGAGCTGCTCTGGAGAGCCAGATGCAATCATGAAAAGAGCCACATCTGGCTCCCAAGCCATAGGTTCCCTACCCCTGTCCTATAGGCTCTCCTCAATGTGGTGATCTCACACCCACTGGTTGCTGGTCTGCAGCAAGATTCCAAGAAATCAAAACAGAGTTGTAGTTAATTATGGTACTGACTCCTATCCACATGTTTAGAAGCTTTGTCTGGATGAAATTTCATAGTCCCGGAAGCAGCTTACATTAACATAAGCTTAATAGGGACAAACTGGCATGTTGAAGGAGTCCCAGAACTGGGTCTTCCAATGATGTTTTAAACCAAAGCAGCTACAAGAAACCATACATTGTGATTAGGAGAATAGAACTAGTTAAGGAGGGTGGTGTCCCTCCAATTATTCTAGTTAAAGCTCTCACAAAGTAGTTATGAGTCATGAGGCCTGTCAAGATGAGGGGAAAAAAATAGGTGGGGGAACTACTAGGTACCTATTCAAAGTGATCCATTTCACGGAAAAGCAATGGTATGAATGATATTTACAACCATGGGATCACAACTGAAGTACAAAAAGTGGTTTTCGAAGATCTCAGTTGCACAGCAGTAATATTAATCTTGTTGTTTAGGTGAACAAAAAGGCTAGTGTAAAAAGGTCCCAAATGCACCGATTACCTCAAATGTCAGAGAAATAGCGTAAGGCCATAAATTGAACTTCTACACATTTCAGATTGAAACCTAAGTTGCAATACATCCAACATTTATAAAATCCTAAATTAGTGCATGCCTTATTCGGATAAAATTTTAAATGTTGTCAAGATCATAAGTGCAAAGAGACAGTATTGAGAGAGTGCTACTAATCGAAACCTATTTTTTCCCATGCTTCGTATAAAATCCACACTGAACTTGATGATATGGCAGTGTGGACTCAGATAATCCAGGTCAAAGCAGATATTGTGGATTATCCGCTTTGATATTCTGGGCTATATGGCTGTATGGAAGGGCCCCAGTCTCTTTTTCTCGCTAATAGTTTCTTGAGGATACTCTTATCCTGGAGTTTGAAGAAGAACAAGTCTATTTTTATCCATTTCAAACCACTGTTTTGAACAGCCTCAGATTTTTATTTAAGTGCTTATACTTTTATGATTGTAAGTTAGGTTCAACTTTGCAGACAAGCTCTTAAAAATGTTTGTTTCCACAGCCTTTCATCAACATATTTACTTACGGAAGAAGCACTTCTTGAATGTTATTCCATATTGCTTTGCCTCCCATTATAATTGTCAGCTGTGTTGTAAGTTCAAGAAGACATCCACCTGGATCACACTAAGTTTGAAAGCAGCAGAAAAAAAATAAGAACTTGAAATATTTATGAATTGTTAGCTGGAAGGAATGGAACATATATACATACTGACATGTTTATTTTTAATTAATGAACACCTAGTTAAGAGATCTTTATTTAGAAACTGTTTTACACAAATAATAACTGAACGATAGAATTCTCTACATCAAAATGATGTACCAGTGCCTGGCAGCTATGATGAGCTTAATTCAGACAAGACAGAGGTCCTCCCGGTCAGTCGTGAGGCCAATCGGGGTACTAGGTGCCAATCTATGCTTGATGGGGTTACACTCCCCCTGAGGACACAGGGCCACAGTTTGGGGGTCCTCTTGGACTCAGCGCTGACGCTTGATGCCCAAGTGTCAGCGGTGGCCAGGAGGGCCTTTGCACAGTTAAAGCTTGTGTGCCACCTGCGACCATACCTTGAGAAGCCAGACTTGGCCATGGTGGTCCCATGCCTGGGTTACATCCAGATTGGATTACTGTACATGGGGCTGCCTTTGAAGATGGCCCAGAAACTGCAATTGGTACAAAGGCTGGCAGACTGGCTTCTAACTGGACCTAATTATATGACACGCCTATTAAAACAACTCCACTGGTTGCTGATAAGTTTCCGGTCCCAATTCAAGGTGCATGTTATGACCTACAAAGCCCTAAACGGTTAGGTCCTTGCCTATCATTGGGATTGCATCTCCTATGAACTAGCATGGGCTCTAAGATCTGCTGTGAAGGCTCTCCTCTCACTTCCACCACTGCCACAAATACAGTTGGTGGCGATGAGGGTGTTGCACTTCAGACAAGGAGCACCCCACCTAGTCACAGACACAACATACAGTTTCTGAATAAGTAGGCTTTTATTGAATCAAATATAGTGTCCAACAAAAGGGTTAAAGGAAGATAAATTGTAGAATATATCCAAGGTAAAATCACACAGTTTAATTAGTCCCAAACTCCAATAGGCAAAGGTAGGAAGCTTGATGCAAATCCCATAAATGATACAAGGCAGTTTTGGAAGCAAACGTGCACGGAGGCCTAGGCAAAAAATCAAGAGCTTGGAGACAAGAATAGCTTGGCATAGTATTCTGAACGAAGCTTGGAATCTAAAGACAATTTCCCAAGCAAGCTCTAATAAGGACAAATTTGTTTCGGTTTCCCAAACGGCCACTACATCGTAGACTGGCAGCTTGCCGAGATTCTAGAATGTTATCTCTACGATTGAATGTAAGCTCATTAAAATTCCCAGGTGTTCCATTATCAGTCCGAAGGCCTTCAGACTCCTGCTCATCTAATACAGCCCTGGGAATTGGCCTATTCTCAGGAAGACAAGCCTAATCTGAAAGTTCACTTTGCAGTTCAGAGTTCTCATCATCAGCATTTACATTAACAAACCCATCATCCCTAGCATGCACATGAACACCAGGCTGAAACACCATAGAGGGAGAGGGCCTTCTCGGTGGTAGCCCCCATCTTTGAAACATGCTCCCCAAGGAGATCAGGAAGCCCCCCCCCACTGTCCCCCTTTTGTAGGTATTTGAAAACCTGGATGTTCAAGCAAATCTTCGAGAATGATTAGACCCTAGACCCAGTCCCTAGGTGGCCAGATAGTACCCTATCCTGCACTTCATCCACTTCCCCGGCCCTATGATTTGCTGTTTGCCCTATCCCTTGCCCAGCCCTTTTATAGCTGGCCATGTTCATTTTGTAATCTTGGCCATTAGTTTGTTGAACCTCTATTGATGGAGCTACAATGAAATGGGTTTTTAATGTTTTTATTTTCAGTGTGTTTTAACAGAATTTTGGTATTTTATGATCCTTTTTGTTGTTATTTTGTTCGTTAAGTTAAATTAGACGGTGTTATATTGTTGAATGTGCTTATTTTGATGTAATTGTCTGTGTGTTTCCCTCCCCCAGCGATTGAATGTTTGCCTTATAAGTTGGAAATCACCCTGAGTCCTTTGGGGAGATAGGGTGGTATACAAATAAAAGGGGGAACAACACACACTTTCTAATCCTATTTTGAAGTTGGACTCAAGTCACATTTCTACTGACATCAGGTACATGAAGGGTCTTGGGCACATCCCTGAGCTTCACTTTGGCAATTATCTGAACTCTGTTCCTGCCCTTCCTTCCCCATGACAAATATATCTGGAGGACTTACTTTGAAGGGCATGGAGAGTTTGTGCGTGAGAGAAAGAACGTGTTATTGACTTCTAAATCCATAAACAAAATTATAACAACAGCACCAGGAACAGAAAGATTATTATGCCTTCCTTTCTTGCTACTTTTCAGTCTAGATTGATACCCGTATCTGTTTTACCTTGCAGTTTAATTCTAAATGCATTTTGCCCTATTATTTATTTATTTATTTAAAACTTTTATGCCCCAGCCTTCTCACCTCCGAAGAGGGACTCAGACCGGCAAACAGCAAGTATTCAATGCTAACATTTAAAATCTAAAAACATCATAAATTTACAATACAATAAATACATTTAAAAAGCCTTTCGCCAAAGTAAAATCAAGTCCAACTTAATCCATATATTTGGTCCGTATCAAGTGGTTGGCGACTTTAGTCGCTTTGCGATCTCCACCTTCATTCTGCGAAGGCCTCATTGCACAGCCACATTTTCACCCGCTTCCTAAAAGTCAGGAAGGAGGGGGCAGATCTAATTTCATTTGGGAGGGAATTCCACAGCCGGGGGCCCACCACAGAAAAGGCCCTGTCCCTCGTCCCCACCAGACGCGCCTGCGAAGGTGGTGGGACTGAGAGCAGGGCCTCTCCAGATGATCTTAGCACTCTTGATGGAAATATAGCTGTTGGGGAAAAGGATGACAATCCCCAGTCATTAGTTGCACCTATATTGTAGAATTAATGCAGTTTGACATCACTTTAGCTGCCATGGCTCAATAATATGGAATTATGGAGTTGTAGTTATACAAAGTTTTTAGACTGGTACCATCAGACTGCAAGTTTCAAAATGCAATAGCATTGAGCCATGCCAGTTAAAGTGGTGTCAAATTGTATTAATTCTAATACATAGTTTCCAACATAGCCATTTTGCCATGACTATGTTGGAAACCGCTTTGAGTCCTCCCAGGGGTGAGAAAAGCAGTATATAAATTCAGTAAATAAACAAACCGTAAATACTGTAAAACACACAACTGGGGAAAAGCTATATTTACCTGCCTATAATATCTACTCTAGTCTTAATATCTCTAATTATTAAAATAATAATGAGCATAAGATGCATCCATACCTCTTCATTTCTGTATTTTCCTAGCCAATAAACGGGGTCACCTGGGTATCCCACAAATTTACCCTTGAAGAATGCAATATAGAAACATGAAGAATAATAGTTGACGAATTGGAATAAAAACATCTTTGTTGTCAGGCTGTTTTCATACTCTGTCTGCGTTCTTGGTAGTTCTGCAGTTTGCAGGGCAAAGGAGAGAGAGAGAGAAAATATCAATCCAACAGCAGCTTTGGAGACAGAGATATATGCATGTTTACAGACTTGAATACAATTTACATATTTATAATAAAGATTATTTGGAACTGTCTAATATGCAGTAGACATTATGCAAATTCTATGACCATGTATTATAAAAAAAGGGGGGGTGCCGTTCCCCCCAAGAACAAGCCGTACTTGGCAGTGCAAAAAAGCCTCCAGGAAATTCAAAACATAATGAACATAACATTTTGATGTGATGCAAATGAAAGAATATTAAAATACAGCTACTTTAGAAGCATCAAAATAGGACAGCTCCTTTAATGTAAAAAAACCCAACAACAACCCAGCAATCTCTGCAACGGTTTAACTGTTTATTTAGGAGCGAGAGCTTTCAAACAGCGACTTTCCCCCTATTTATTTACAAGAAAATAGCTACTCGATCTATAAACAGTCGCTAATGTAATTGAATGCATTAAGCTGAGCTGATCCATTTTCATAAATGGCATTATTATGGTAGTCCTTCTGTAATATTTCATAAATATACAGCTGTAAACAACTCCTGTTGAATGTTAGCTATAGCAAGGCTTTCCTAGGCAAGGGACTGAATATAATTTCTCTGTTAACCGAGAAAATCTGCACTCTAAAATATTCAGATGTTCTCACAGAGAATTGCAAGAAAGTTGCAAAAGGCATAGCATAGATAATTCTGTTTGCCTGGGTTTCTCTCAAGTGTACAATATTTTCTACATTCGCTCTAACATTTTTTCAGTTTATTTACAATGCATTAATCTCACCAAAGTCAGTAATCATGATTGCCACTTTCTCATAGACCATGTTCAGAATCATAATGATTACAAAGCTGATGATAGAAGCAGACACGGAAGTTGCTGCTTGTGGAGTCAAGTACTTCTGGATTGCTTCTGTTCCATTGATATGCCTCGGGAGCGTCGCAGAAAATACCAGGAAAACAGAGAGTCTGTAAACAATGATGCCAATAACTGAGGCTACAATGAGCAGGATCTAAAAACAGGGAAGAAAGGGTAATTCATATTATTAACTTCATTACAAATAACATACCAGAACCCCCTGGTGGCGCAGTGGGTTAAACCCCATGGCTGCTAAGCTTGCTGATCGAAAGGTTGCAGGTTCGAATCTGGGGAGCGGCATGAGCTCCCGCTGTTAGCCCCAATTTCTGCCAACCTAGCAGTCTGAAAACATGCAAATGTGAGTAGATCAATAGGTACCGCTTTGGCAGGAAGGCAACAGTCACATGACCTTAGAGGTGTCTATAGACAAATGGAGATGAGCACCAACTCCCAGAGTCGGACACGACTGGACTTAATGTCAAGGGAAAACCTTTACCTTTACCTATGCTAGTGTTTTATGATTTTCATGATTTAATACTATGTGTAAAGTAAAGGTAAAGGTTCAGCCCAACTCTCAGGGGTGGTACTCATCTCCATTTCTAAGCCGAAGAGCAGGTGTTGTCTGTAGATGCCTTCTAGGTCATGTGGCCGGCATGACTTCATAGAGTGCCATTATTTTCCAACCTTTACCTTTACCTATGCTAGAGTTTTATGATTTTCATTATTTAATACTATGTGTAAGGTAAAGGTAAAGGTTTCCCCTTGGCATTAAGTCCAGTTCAGCCCTGGATTTTGGGAAGGAAATTCTACTGATCCCACCCTTATTCTTGGATAGGAACGGGGGAAAAATCTCTTCAACCTCACCAAAATATCTATCCCTAGACAAAAAAGTATCCTTTCAGACATATTTTGGGAAGGAAATTCTACTGATCCCACCCTTATTCTTGGATAAACGGGGAAAAATCTCTTCAACCTCACCAAAATATCTATAGACAAAAAGTATCCTTTCAGACAGCTATTCTATTCTACCTGGGCTGCAAATGGAAGCAAGACCAATGGCCCTTGGGAAGACAATTGTGCAATAAAAGCCTAGTCTAGAGGTGATTAAAGCGAGAAAGAAAAAAAGCTATGGGAGTAGAAAAAAAGCAAAAAGGAATAATGGTAGTAGGATTTTTAAAAATTCAAGAAAAGCATGCAGGACAATATAAAACAATAAAATACAGATTATACAGCTTGTTGTACTTCTCTTTCTAGTTACCTTGTGTTGTACAGCCATTTTCTTCTTAGCTTCCATAGCATCTCAAACAGGGATCCCAAAACTAAGACCCACGAGCTGGATGTGGTTCACCTAGGTCATTTACCCAGCCCCTGCCCTAAACTTTGGACTTAGTGTTGCCCTCAGTCTGAAACGACTTGAAGGCACACAACAGCAGAAATCCTATTTTAACTTGACTATCTCATAAGTTAAAAGCGGGCCCATACTTCCCATTGAAATATTGGTAAGTTTCTCTTGGTTACAATTGTTCTTGATTTTAAATATTGTATTCATGGATTAACACAAGCGTTTAATCAAAAGTGTGGCTGAGAGAAACAAGAGACTAAACTTTCAAGCAAAGACCTGCATGTCAAAGTATATTTATGTATTTATGTATTTATTTACTTTGCTTCTAGACCGCCTCTCTCAGCCCGAAGGCGACTCGAGGCGGTGTATAAATGGCAAGAACTGCCCAAGACAAACATATCAACAATTATCAACACAATTCCAACATATACAAATTAGCAGTTAACGTTAAAAACACAATATCAGCGTCTCATTATTAAATCGGTATCCAATTGCATTGTCGTTGTTCCATAGGTCCCAATTTTGTAATCATACTACATCTGCAAATGCCCGGTCAAATAGCCAGGTCTTGACCTTCTTGCGAAATGTCAAGAGGGAGGGGGCTGATCTGATGTCATAAGGAAGGTCGTTCCAAAGCCAAGGAGCCACCACTGAAAAGGCCCTGTCTCTTGCAAAGCAGGCGGGACTCTCTCCGGATGATCTTAAGCATCTTGAAGGTTCGTAGGGGGAGGTGCATTTGGACATGTGAATTGGACCAGAACCGTTAAGGGCTTTAAAGGCTAAAGCCAGCACTTTGAATTGTGCCGGTTAGCAAACTGGTAGCCAGTGGAGCTGGCGCAACAGAGGTGTTGTGCGCTCCCCGAGTGCCGCTCCTGTTATCAATCTGGCTGCTGTCTGTTGGACCAGTTGAAGCTTCCGAAGAGTCTTCAAAGGCAGTCCCACGTAGAGGGCATTGCAGTAATCTATACAGGATGTAACCAGAGCGTGGTTACCTAAGAACATATTTCATGGTTTTTTGGAACAACAAATAAGATATGTGCAGTGTGCACACTCATAAGAATCCACTCATGGTTTCCCCCCCCAAACTATAGTCTGTCCCCCCAACATTCTGAGAGACTGTGAACTGGCACTCTGCTTAAAAAGTTTGAGGACCCCTGATTTAAAACTTTCATTAGCAGAAAAGATTACTGGGACACTTTCAGTGTCTCTAAGGCCAAAGCAGTACTTGGATCCATGGTGACAGTAATTTTACTCGCCCACATTGGAAAACCTAAAAGTGGCAGAACAGCTATCTAAGTTCATGTCTTGATAGCTTCTTCGGGTTATTTGCTTAACTCTTTGTATTGTAGTAAATGATTTTAGAAGGCAGACAAATATTTTATTTTATTCCTCATGTTTACAGCCCGGCCATGGTTACACTTATTTACTGCCACAGTTAGAGGATTGCAGCTTGACTGAGTCTGAATGGATTTTTTTATATGTTCATGTGTTTTATTTTATTGTATTTTACATTGTGTTCACTTTGATGTTAGTTTTTAGGCACTTTGTGCCATCTTTAAGCAACCCAGAGTCCCTTTGGGGAGATGATAGAAGGATATAAGAATAAAGTTGTTGTTATTGTTATTATTGTTATTATTATAGAAACACAACAAGATTAGCACACAGCTGTTGTATTGGATCACAAGTTGGGCACTGTGTCTAGGATTGTGTGATGTATCAGTGAATAATGTGTGCAGATCTGAGTAGGGTGGCCTTTTGTAGCTGACAGATGGAAGTTTTGTCAGCGCTGATTATGTTTAAGTCCAAGCCAAGGTCTTTAGGCACTGCACCAGCACAAAGAGAAAAGGACTATGCACAAGGCACAAATTGGAGAGACCGTGGTGACTATCAAGTCTAAATAATATGCGGTTTATACAACAATCTAGAGGTCAGCACAATATTAAGTATGAAAAACAATCCGTTTGGTCAATACAAATATGCAAAGGTCTACACATGAGTAAGTTCAGCACATAAGCAAATCGTTCGGTCAATGCATGTATGAAAAGGTCAACACATAAGTTAGTTCAGCACACAAGCAATCCGTTTGGTCAATGGAAATATAAAGAGGTCTACACATAAGTTGGTTCAGCACACACCAGTGAAATAAGTCAACACATTGGCAACAATACACTCATTAGGTAGATCGCGATCTACTGGTACATTGCGTAGGGCGTCCTGGTAGATCGCAGGCAGGGCAGGAGGAAGGCTTAGTCCCGCCCCGCAGGCTCCCGACGCCACCCAGGTGCAGAAGGATGTTGGACTGGATGGCCCTTGGAGGTCTCCTCCTATTCTAGGAACCCATTGTTGTTGTTATTATTATTATTATTATTATCAGAGGCTGAATGGCCACCTGTGAGGAATGCTTTGATTGTGTTTTTCCCTTATGGCAGAAGGAGGTTGGACTGGATGGCCCTTGGAGGTCTCCTTCTACTCTAGGAACCTATTGTTGTTGTTACTATTATTATTATTAGTAGTAGTAGCGGAGGCTGAATGAATATCATCATCATTATTATTATGAATAAATTCAGGGGCTTATTATACTCATATTTAGTTGAATTCAGTCTTAAATATATTATATGGCTCTCACTGAAATAAATTTCCAAATATTTTGCTTTTATGGCTCTCTGAGTAGTGGGTAGGTAGATCATTTTGACTTGGTTGTGGATTGCGATTATCCACGTTTGGTTTTTTTAACACCATTATTATTATTATTATTATTATTATTATTATTTAATGGCAGCAGAGCAGTATTTCAATGTTAGGCGATTATAGTCTTTGAAGGTAGGGTGCGCTTCGGCCAATTTAATATGCACCATGGCCAATCCCAGAAAAATCAGAGATAAGTCACTTTGGGGAGGAAAAATGCAGAGGAAGCAGGATTGGAATAATTTCCCCACCTCCCAACAGGAAACAAGCATGAGTGACAGTGTAATACCGGAGTTGACATGACATAGGATAATGTCTAGCTTGCCTCTTGTTGTCAATTAAGGAAAAAGAATAGAATTCATAATGCCATCTACACTAGCATCGGATGGGGGAAGAAAACAGAATCCACATTCTCTTTCCATCCTTTCAGCCCTATTCTATCATATAGAGAATGTCTTTATCATAACAAATCAGTTGTCTTTGTTGTACTAAAGGGCGACACTAATGGAATTCTTTTGTATCTGAAATTCAGCATCCACGTGTAAGAGAAAATCCTTTTAGCACCTTGCTTTATATTATTTTTCACACCAGATTGCTTCCCTTGGGATTCCAAAGGTTACTGCAAGCCCACTGGTGATTTTGAGTCACTGATGCAGACTGAGCCATGCCATGCACTTACAGGCACAACTACAATTCTCTGAAATGTTTCCTGATCAATGTGAAGATGGAATGGAAATCCATCAGTTTTCTGACTTGAGGTTGCATTTAGTGTTTCCAACCCTTAGATCAATTAACATAGGGAAAACACCAGTATGACTTTACCTCCCAGAAATTGAACTAACATAAACATTTTTGAGAATCAAAATAAGAGTTTGAGAAACTGTGCATTTTGCAGTGAACGCTTACATTCACAGTCTTTTTTTATCATGCACAAGAAAATGTGCTAACTACTGACAGAGTTTTTCATTATAATTGGGAAAAGTTCACAAAATATAAAACACAATTACATACCATTCTCCTATGAGAACAATGTGGCAAAGTGTTTGTCAACATGTCTGCAGGCTTTGCCAGTTTGAAAAGTATGCAACCAAGCGTTATCCAGTAAGAAAAGAAACTCAGTGCAACAGAAGCTCCTGCCATCAGGGCCATAGCAAGAAGAAAATTTCGGGGCCGGGAGGTGTGGGAGGTGTTATTCCATAACACAAAAAAATTAAATAAGATAGTTCAATCTATGTTTTTATATACACTTAATTAAATCAATTTTCTATTCGAGTTACAAAGTTTTAAGTCTTAAGATAACTGAAAATGACTGTTAATTGGTAATTTATAATTATTAATTATTTATTTATTTACCATATTTATAGACCATTTCTCTCAACCCGAAAGTGACTCGAGGCGGTTTACAGTCGGCAAAAGAATACCACAGTTACAAAAGAATACCACAACGTCTGTTAGAAACACTTGAAAACTGCGTCAATACACTTTGACAGAAATCAGGCTCCATTTATAAACTTCAGTGGACATTCAAGAGTGCAAGTTATGCCTGTTTCCAAACATTTAAGGGTTGAAAATAACCTATATATAGGAACAGCAATGGGAACCCTACGATCTGGAAAAGGAGAGGGGGAGCAAGGAGGGAAAGGCCTAATTCATCATTAGGAACCTGCCTCCTACCACATGCTGCAGCAAAGAGCACAGCAGGGTGGGTAGGGCAGCCTTAAATAGCCTGCAGCTCTGCCCCTGTCAACCCCCCCCCCCCCCCACACACACATACACCAAGTCTGGTCTCCTTCATGAGGGTCTGGTCTCCTTCACGAGCTACTTATAAAACTACCAAGTCAAAACGGTCTACCTACCCACTACTCAAGAGAGCCATAAAAGCAAAATATTTGGATATTTATTTCAGTGAGAGCCATATAATATATTTTAAGACTGAATTCAACTAATTGTGAGTATAATAAGCCCCTCAATGTATTCATAATAATGATGATGATAATATTCATTCAGCCTCTGCTACTACTAACAGTAATAATAGTAACAACAACAACAATAGGTTTCTAGAGTAGAAGGAGACCTCTAAGGGCCATCCAGTCCAACCTCCTTCTGCCATAAGGGAAAAACACAACAAAAGCATTCCTTACAGGTGGCATTCAGCCTCTGATAATAATAATAATAATAATAATAATTGGTTCATAGAATAGAAGGAGACCTCCAAGGGCCATCCAGTCCAACCTCCTTCTGCATCTGGGTGGCGTCGGGAGCCTGCGGGGCGGGACTGAGCCCTGCAACCTACCAGGACGCCCTACGCGATCTACCAGTAGATCGCGATCTACCTAATGAGCACCCCTGCCTTAGGCTTTGCCTGCCAGTTATGGGTTAGCCAACTTGGTTGCTTCCACTATATCAGCTATTGCTGCAAGTAATGACAGTGTGAATAAATTGTCATCATTTTCTTGAGATAGTGCTTGCAGTTCTGGAGGGACTGGTTTAATTTTTGCTTCTTAGAGGCTTAGCATGGAGATTTGGTTAACCAGTTAAAATTCCTGAGTAAACCAAGTTTTTTTAAAACCTGAAATGTTTCAGGTTTTTAAAAAACCCTAACCCCCCTTGGCTACAGCCCTGCCTGCCACATATGGTTTTGTTGTGCAAAATAGCTCCTTTTTTTTGCACTTTTGCTGACCAACATTTTTGTCATGAAAGATTGTTTTCTGGAGAGCCTGCACATCTTTTGTGGAAATATTGAGCAATTTCCATCACTGCGGGGGAGACAATTTCAGAATATTTGGAGGCTACAGGATGAAAAACTGTTTCATTGTTCTTGATATCCTCTGGGATTCATAAAATACTATCCCCTTGTCACTAATGGCCAGCTGATTCTTCAGGAACCCTGAACATAACTATGAGTACTTCTGTCCATTCATTACGTGTGCTTCTTTTTAATCTTAAAAAGATTTTAACTCCTGAAGTTGTCTTAAAGTGAATTAAGTTTGTGGGAGAAAAAGACTCCACCAAAATCTGGTATCAATGGCGTCTAATAGGCCAACATGCCGAGGGGCCGATAATTATAGCATTTATGTTTTTTTTAGACTGCTTCATTCGGCCCTCTACGGTGCTGCTTTTTTAAAATGCTTGGCTTGACTTCTTTTAACATTTAGTTTTAATTAAAGAGAAACAAGAGGAAGATTAAAGGAACCCAACTTGCTCCCTTAAGAGAAATGAGAATGCTAAAAACAGCCAAATCATCCATAACATGACAACGTGTCTGAAAAAGTAGAAGGAAAGGTAATTTATCTTCAGAATAACTTTGTTTTCATGGGATGGAACAAGCATTTAATCAAAGTGTGGCTTAGGGAAACAGGAAAGTAAATTTCCAAGCAAAGGTCTAAAATTCAAAATATAATTTACCTAAGAACATTTTTGCATAAAACATGTACTTTACATATGTAAATACTGATTCATTTTTATTAATATATGCATGGCGTTCTGCCTCTGCTCATGGCACCTGTTTAGTGTCAAAACAACAACAATAAAATCCTGAATAACAAAAAGTCTGCTTAATCTAGACTGGCCCCAGATTGATGTAGCTCCAGATTGAGGCGGCCACATGTACTTGGCTGAACCCTCTGCAGGACTCTATTAGCTGGGTTGAGACTACATTGGCCCAGCTGGGATGTCCCTTGTCTATGTGTCACTAGTGCTGCCTCTCACCAACCATGGCCTGGACATTGCTTGTCACATCTAATGTCAAAATGGGGTGCCCGTGGAATGGCCAAAAAGGGGGAAGAGCAACCCCTTACTTCTTGTTAATTACATGGGCGCTCCAACCTGGCCCCAGAAGACATGACTGAGACAGCTAAGCAATAGTCTTGAACTCCGTAGTCAAGTGATGAGTGGCAGCAACAACATGTAAACAAGGTGACAATCGAGTCTCTGCTCAGCTGGGCACCAATGCAACACTGCAGAAGATGCAGCCCATTACTTATAGCAGGGGTCCTCAAACCTTTTAAACAGAGATCCAGGTCACAGTCCCTCAAACAATTGGAGGGCGGAATATAATTTGAAAAAAAGCATGAATGAATTTCTATGCACACTGCACATATTTATTTATTTATTTACTATATTTCTACCCCACCATTCTCAACCACCCGGGGGACGACGACGACGACTCAGGGCAGCCTACAAGGCACAATTGGATGCCAGCAACAATACACAATATGAAAACACTAATACAACAGGATTAAAACATCAGCATATCTTATTTGTAGTGCAAAAAACACTTAAAACAACACAATAATTAAAATGAAGAACAATTTTTAACAAATATAAAATTATTAGTATTTCAATGGGAAGAGTGGGCCTGCTTTTGGCTGATGAGATAGGATTGTTGTGTGCTTTCAAGTCATTTCAGACTTAGGTTGATCCTGAGCGAGGCCCAGGTAAATGACCTTGGAGGGCCGTATCCAGCCCTCGGGCCTTAGTTTGACTTATAGCAGACCTGGGCAATTGCCGACCCTCCAGGGGTTTTGGACTTCAACTCCCAGAAATCCTAGCCAGTTTACCAGCTGTTAAGATTTCTGGGATTTGAAGTCCAAAACACCTGGAAGGCCGGCAATTGCCCACGCCTGACTTCTAGCCATCTCACCATCAATCTGGGGCTAGTAGAGATCAAAGAGATGGTGTAGTTGTGGCTCACTAGGACTCCTGTTTTCTACTGAATATTCATTACTAAAATGAGATAAATGATGTGATTTTATAAAATGAATATATGAATTAATAAAAAAGCAGCTCAAAATACATTATGCTGCACATGTATATTACTTAACGTCTTAAAACATACCTTTTGACTACAACCTGTGGAACAATTCATAGAATCCAAGTAATTTAGTTGGGAAACACGGTGCACAAGCGGTGTCAATAGCGGAGAATGGATGGGGTTCAGCAACTGGGGAATCAAGCTGGAATAAGAAGGCAGAAATCCAGGAACATAGCCAATCAGGAAGAAAGTCCAACTGTACAAAGAAGCCGGGTTTTCAATGCAGGGTAGTAGAAAGGAACAGCAAATAGGAGAAGGAAAAGGGAACAGTTCTAGATTAAGAAAGCAAGCAAGCAGGGGAAGACTCCAGAAAACCTTTCCATCTGAGAATCAAATCAAATTCAGATGTCCTCACATGCACAATTCTCTCCCATTTCATTGTGCTGTTTCATAAAGCATGCAGGAGATCTAGGCCCCTTCCACAAGAGAAAAACTGACACAAAAGCTATCGAACTGTATCAAAATCTATATAATTCAACTATTATAAAGTATACATACGTGCACCTTAGGATATGACGAGATAAGAGGTTAATAATACCCAGGAACCAAGGAATACAGAGGGACATATGCGGTGGCGATTAATGGTCCACAAGATGGAAAGTCCGTGTTATAAACAAAGTCCCAATAAATGATGGTCAAGTCCAAAAATAATGTCCAAAATGGAAAAGTCCAAGATAGACTCCAAGATAGAGTTAAGCAGCACGCTATCGGGGAGCATTCACTTGTATATCGGCCACAAAAACCGTTTTGCCAACTTGGCTTTTTCAAGGTGTTTATAAGGAATATCAGCATCCCATATTTGCAATTGTAGTTTTCAACCAATTGTAACCCTGCTTCTGTGAATAATTGTAAATATGGGATGCTGATATTCCTTATAAACGCCTTGAAAAAGCCAAATTGGCGAAACGGTTTTTGTGGCCGATATACAAGCGAATGCTCCCCATTGGCGTGCTGCTTAACTCTATCCCGCTTGAGGAGACGTCGATTTGCAGTCTCCGCGTCCTGGAATCTTTCCTTTTAAAGAACCAACTTTCCCCGATCCTTGAGAACTGTTCCTTATCCCTATTGTTGGATTTACAATTTGATCCACCTCCTGGATATGACTCTATTGGGACCAAAGACTTGGACTTTTCCATTTTGGACATTATTTTTGGACTTGACCATCATTTATTGGGACTTTGTTTATAACACGGACTTTCCATCTTGTGGACTATTAATCGCCACCGCGTATGTCCTTCTGTATTCCTTGGTTCCTGGGTATTATTAACCTGTTATCTCATCATATCCTAAGGTGCACGTATGTATACTTTATAATAGTCTATATTGACCTTGGGGTCAATATAGACCTGGTGGAATCCGTCCACATTTGTGATGTTCATGATGCATTATGATTTGGATTATTTGTAAACTTTGTATCTCCGGTACTCTGGTTATATTGTTGATGTAAACGCCCTGAAGAAGCTGGGAATACCTACCTGCGAAACGGGATTTGGGACCCTCCAGGAAACTATACATCACCCGTTGGCGTTCCAGCAACAGTTGTGGGAGCGGCCAGCCCCACAGCTGAGCTTCCATTCCAACATAACTGGTCTGAGTGCTTTGGTGCTTTTGCAGCTTATTTGGAGCTGCTTGGACCTTGCAGTATTCACTGGGGTCTGAATAAACTTATTTTGATATTTTTCTATACACTGCTTGGTTGTGGTGCTTATCGGATACCTTCTCGGGCTCCGCCCACTGCCTCCCTGGGGGGACCTCGGCGCGCACGGGGCGCCCGCAGGCCCGTCCACATTGGGAGTTTCCTGCCAACGCGGGACAGGCATCCCTGCCTTCACAGCACATTTTGCCGGCCTTCCTTCCACTGACCTCCCGGCCCGACCTTCGACCTCAGAGGTGACGGCGTTCCAGCATCGGCACTTGGGAGCTTCCCCCGCCCCCTGCCGCACCATCTTCCCCTGCCTCCTCCCCCATCTCTCCCGGGGATCCCCCCGTGACGGACACACACATGGGGGCACGGCGCGACATCATCGGGATTGCCCGCTCGCGTCCTACAGCTCCTCCCCCAGGTGATTCCTTGCCGGCTTCTCCTCGCTTCCGGGTAACCCGTCGACGTCATCCACACAGGACGGGCTGCCGGCTCGACTCTTTCCATCTTGGCTGCATCAGCAGATCGGCCCACGTCATCGGACGGCGCTCAGCATCACTGTGCATCCTCCAGCCGGCGGCGCGGCGAAGGCGCGGGGTTCCCCGCGGCCACCTGCCGCTGCCTCCACCCCCCAGCTTGGGACACCTTCCATACCCACGGCCACGGACAGCAAGCCTACACCCACACCAGGACGGCGTGGAGGGAGGTTTGGGTTGATTTTGCATGGGATACAGCCTTATCATTATCACTAGTATTCTCTTGAGCTCACAGGTCGGGCGGGTCTGTTCATCCATATAATCTTTTATTTTGATATCATTGATTTGCATGTGATGCCATTGGGCATAGGAGGGTTTTCATTATTGGACACAGTGTTGGGGGTCCTGTCTCAATAGGGCATTGCCTTGCTGGACGCGCTTTGGCGACCCCTGCGCGCTCTGGCCCTAGACCCGGTGGCGTGGGGGACTGAGCACATCAGTGGTCATACGGTTGTCATACATACCTGCATACCACTTCCATGCGGTTCGATTCATGTTGATTTTGTTATAGATTTTCTGTCTAGGTTCATAGTAGTGTTTCTGAGTCTCCTTCACAAGACCAGTCCCCCAGTGTTAGTTAGTTTGTCATAGACTAAGGCCCCTTCCACACAGTTGTATAAAATCCCATATTATCTGCTTTGAACTGGGATATATAGCAGTGTGGACTCAGATAACCCTGTTCAATGCAGATATTGTGGGATTTTCTGCCTTGATATTTTGGGTTATATAGCTGTGTGGAAGAGCCCCCACAGAAAATATCCTTCTCTGTAGATAGTTTTTAAAATTCCAGGTTGGAACCCTTCTCTCTGATGTTAGTTGTTTATGTTCTGGAAAATATTGATGTTGGAGTTGTTTTCAAAAAGAAGGAAATAAAGAAAGAAAGGGCAAAGCCCTGAGCATTTCTGAACCAGTGCAGCCATGAGAAAGAATGGTATCACATGAGTATCGGGGGCATATCACTTTGTTCTTTGCTGCACCTGTCATCCCAAAGAAGCAAAATAAATTGTAATAGCAGTAGCATTTTTACCCAGAATAAGACGGCACTTGTACAGAAGGTCATCCTTATGCACTTTCCACAAGTTGTATATGGGACATGCTCTTCTTGCTGTGAAGAAAATGGATTGAAGAAGAATTACTTGGATAGCCAGCATCACATTTTTAGAAAAGAAACCCTGTATTTGTAATTAGTGTTTAGCAGAGACAGTTTGGGTTTCTGAAACATTTCTAGATGAGAATATATCATATTTCATGCTTGCAACTAATTTTAGGTTAATAATATTTATTCATTTATTTATTTATTTGAATTTATTCGCCGCCACTCCCAATGGCTCGGGGCGGCTTACATACGATCACAAAATACAACTAGAATACAGCTAAAAATATCACAATTAAATATCATATTAAAACATCGCATTAAAACAGCACATTAAAACAACCACAATAACAGAACAATACAAGATGGCGTTTACACAGGAGGAGAGACTATTCAGGCCTCGAAAGCCTGCCGAAACAATATGGTCTTGGAGGCTTTTCAAAATGATAGGAGGCTCTGAAGGGCGTGAATGTCAGATGGCAGCGCATTCCAGAGAACTGGAGCTATGATCGAAAATGCCCTTCGATCATACTTCAATTGAGTTTGTCAATTGTTGACTTTTTTACACTGAGTTTTCAAACTAATAGATGAGAATCCTAAGTTGGTTCTGTGAGCTGAAGAGATATTTGTATTCCATATGGAAACAACTTTGGAAGTTCCAGGAGAGAAGATGTGGAACAAATTTTAGAGGCTGTTACAGATATACCATGAACATTCCCTTAAAAATAAAAAGCTGAATATTTTATTGGTTGTTCCGAAGTCTTGGTTACACATCAAGGATTTTTCTTTTCTTTTTTTTGGGGCAATTTTGTAATGTCATGGTTTTGGGCAAAATTATGCTATAACTTTTGGGAAATATGAATCTCCACAACCATTTGGGAAATGGGATTCATAACTTTTTTGAAAAATCATTGGTCACTGGAAAGGCAGGACCTTGTTAGAAGTCACAGCTTTTTGAAAAGTGATGTTCACCATCATTCATGCAAGGCAACTAGATCTCTCAGCTGTTAAACTGATGTACCTAGGTATGTCTTTGAACTGCTAGGGACAAAGACATGTCAATGCACAAGGACACATATATTCAGCAGTTTTAGAAGTGTTCTACTTTCCCTTAAAATATATTTGCCTTTAAAACATGTTCTCAAGAGACAAAATAAACAGTCTTCTTTAAAAGTAACAGAGTTTGTTTACTCACAAAGCTTCATGTATACAGCATATAGGCACTTTGCTTATGAATCTAGTTACAATAGGATTTTAGGTAGTTTCTCTGTGTAGGCAACACAGGTCATCTTCCTTAGAAACAGCAGTCCATAGTCCAATGCAGTCTTTAAGCATACATCTTACTGAAGTCTAAACTATATAACTGTACTCACTGCTTCTGATGCAAAGACATACTTCTCGACAGCAGTGTTTCCCAACCAGTGTGCCGTGGCACACTAGTGTGCCATGAGCGATCATCAGGTGTGCCGTGGGAAATTGGAACCTCCAATACCCTTTCTTCCCCCTCCTGCCAAACACTTTTTCTTCTCCCCTCGGGCTCCCTTGTTCCCAGCCTCACTCTGCTCGCTTTGCCTCGCTTTACTCTGGGGCTGAACACGCTCACGCTGCCCCGTCGGATCAAAATCATGCATGAAGAAAAAGTAAGTGCGCAGTGGGGGAGGAAGAGGCTGTCTGCATGGGGGTCACGACTTCCCACCATTCCTCCCCCCCTCCCTCCTGAACACGCCTCACACTGCCCCTCGGATCAAAATGGCAGGGGCAGAACGCGTCACGGCAGTGTAGAAGAAAAAGTAAGTGTTTGGCAGGAGGGGGAAGAAAGGGCACGATGGGGGAGGAAGAGGTCTCTGTTGAAAGCTGGCATGGGCAAACTTGGACCTTCCAGGTGTTTTGGACTCCAACTCCCACCATTCCTAGCAGCCTCAGGCTTTTTCCTCCCCCAGCCACTTAACAGTAGGGGGGGACAGGAAAGGGCCTCAGGCTGTAAGCAGGAAAGGGCCTCAGGCTGTTAGGAATGGTGGGCCGAAATTTTCCCATGCCTGTTTTAGGGACCTTAAAGTGATGAGCCCCCTTCCAACATTGTGATTCTGGATAGAAAACAAACAACAACATAACATAACATTGAGTCCACAGTGCTCTCTGGGTGTAGGTGAACGACAACTTCCAAACTCAAGGTCAATTACCAAGCAAACCCTTTCAGTACTTTCTGTTGGTAATGAGAGTTCAATATGCCAAGTTTGGTTCCATTCCATTGTTGCAAGAGTTCGGGATGTTCTTTGATTGTGTGTTAACTATAAATCCCAGAAACTGTAACTCCCAAATGTCAAGGTCTATTTCTCCCAAACTCCATCTGTGTTCACATTTGGGCATATTGAGCATTCATGCCAAGTTTGGTCTTGATCCAACATTGTTTGAGTCCACAGTGCTCTCTGGATATAGGTGAACTACAACTCCAAAACTCAAGGTCAATGCCCACCAAACTCTTACAGTATTTTCTCTTGGTTAGGGGAGTTCTGTGTGGGAAGTTTGTGTCTTTGTGCCATTCCTGCCAGGATATCTATGTTGTGTTCAGCGAAACAGGCCCAGGTTTCACACTGAGTGTATAAATACACTTAAAAACATATTAACTATATGTATTACTGTGTTAGAGTGTCATTTTGGTTGGTGGTGTGCCCCAGGATTTTGTAAATGTAAAAAATGTGCTGCAGCTAAAAAAAAGATTGAAAAACACTGCTCTACATGGCTTCTCAAAGCAAACACTGTTTTAAAAATGGGAGTCTTAGTCCTGAACATGTCCAGACCTGATCACATGGTCTGCAGCCCCCTCCCCAACAAAGAGGTTAGGTAAAATTGCAAAACACATACAATACAGATACACACACACACACAAATAACTAGTGGAGGCTTGAGAAGGTTGCTATTTCCAACAATAATGGCTGTATAAGTTGGTCTTTTGGTGTTGTATAACAAAAAATAACATGTTTGAAAAGGGGAAAAGGACTCTTCTAAAACAGGTGCTCGCAAGATCATTTCCAAATCCTTTGACACTATCGAGCATATTTTCATATTTAATAATACTGTGATCAGAAGCCCTTGGAGTTCCTTCCTTACATAATTTACTTGGAATGATCCTAATGTATTACAAATGCACATTTAACTGATGTGGCTCATGTGAATTAAAGTAAAAAAACACTGTTACATCTACATCAAATAAAAAGCTTGCTATTTGAAAAGATTATAGGAAAATTTCTTTCACTGACATGAAAGAGACACAAAGTATTAGCTCAAATGCTCAAAATAATGCAGCTTCACAAATCTAACCATTAATGTTAGCCATTGTAAAACATGAGATGCAAGTAATTCAGATTTACTCAAGTCAATTATTAACTGACTTAAAAGAGTAGATTATTCTTGCTGTGCAATAGGAAATAGATATCTGACCACAACAACTGAGCCTAAAAGCAGCTCTTACCCTGCGTGAGATTGAAAGGAGATGTATCTCCCTGGTTACAAAAATATGTTTTGAAATATTACAGAAACATTAAAGAGAAAAGCAACAACGGACACCATAGTGAAAAAAACAATTCCATTGCTTTTTAATATCAAACCACACAAAAGGTAGAAAAGACAAAAGAGATTTTTCAAATGATGAAAGTTTTAAAAAAAAATCACTGATAGCAATGAAAGAGTAAAAATATTGTAAGAAAGATGCAAGATATTAATAGATTATATTTTCACATCTTACAGGTTCATATAAAGCAGTGTTTCCCAACCTTTTTTTTGAGCCGCGGCACACTTTTTACATTTACAAAATCCTGGGGCACACCACCAACCAAAATGACACAAAATGACACTCTAACACAGTAATACATATAGTTAATATGTTTTTAAATGTATTTATACACTCAGTGTGAAACCTGGGCCTGTTTCGATGAACACAACATAGATATCCTGGCAGGAATGGCAGAAAGACACAAACTTCCCACACAGAACTCCCATACCCAAGAGAAAATGCTGTAAGAGTTTGGTGGGCACTGATCTTGGGTTTTGGAATTGTAGTTCACCGACATCCAGAGAACACTGTGGACTCAAACAATGTTGGATCAGGACCAAACTTGGCATGAATACTCAATATGCCCAAATGTGAACACAGATGGGGTTTGGGGGAAATAGACCTTGACATTTGGGAGTTAACGGTTTCTGGGATTTATAGTTAACACACAATCAAAGAGCATCCTGAACTCTTGCAACAATGGAATTGAACCAAACTTGGCATATTGAACTCTCATTACCAACAGAAAGTACTGAAAGGGTTTGCTTGGCAATTGACCTTGAGTTTGGAAGTTGTAGTTCACCTACACCCAGAGAGCACTGTGGACTCAAACAATGTTATGTTATATTGTTTGTTTTCTATCCAGAATCACAATGTTGGAAGGAGGCTCACCACTTTAAGGTCCCTAAAACAGGCATGGGAAAACTTCGGCCCTCTTGGTGCTTTATACTTCAATTTCCACCATTCCTAACAGCCTGAGGCCCTTTCCTGCTTAAATGGCTGAGGAGGGGGGAGGAGGAAAAGAGCCTGAGGCTGCAAGGAATGGTGGGAGTTGGAGTCCAAAACACCTGGAAGGTCAAGTTTGCCCATGCCAGCTTTCGACAGAGACCTCTTCCTCCCCCTTCCCCTTCACACCCTTTCCCCCCCTCCTGCCGAACACTTACTTTTTCTTCTACACTGCTGCTTCTGCCGCCATTTTGATGTGAGGGGGCAGCGTGAGCATGCTCAGGAGGGGAGGGGGAAGGGAGGAAGAAGTGACCCGTGCTGGCGCTACTTGCGCAGACTCACTCCAGAGCAAAGCGAGTAGAGGGAGGCTGGGAAGAAGGGAGTCCGAGTGGAGAAGAAAAAGTGTTCGGCAGGAGGGGGAAGAAAGGGTATTGGAGGTTCCAATTTCCCACGGTACACCTGATGATTGCTCACGGCACACTAGTGTGCCACGGCACACTTGTTGGGAAACACTGATATAAAGGATGTTGGGTTCAAATTAATGGACATGTGACCGGTTTTTGAAATGGGGACAGCCAAGAGCAACTGCATAGCTAAGCCCATCTAGATAAATCCTTATTGGTGTCCCCACAACATTTTGCAACTTCCAGTGGTCTTCATGGGTAACCTGGTTTAAATCTGTGTTAAGAAAAGTCAGAGCATTTTGGACCTGGTCGTGCTGTCCATAGTATGGACAGCAGAACTGAATCTGATTTGGTCTGTTCCTCTGTATATACAGGCCATCACAGCTATCCTGTTTCACCTGTGCTCAGGTTGACACCATCATTGCTATCACATGGCCTCAGAGCTCTTTTGCTCTGTGCTGAGATCTGAAAAAGAAGGCTATGTAACCAGGAAAAAAAAGAGGGAAACCTCCCCTCATTCTTCCTGGTGGCACAGGTAACTTTGTAGATGTCAACACTAGTGTCTGCAATGGCCAGAAGCTATCGTGCAGCTCTGTGGTCATCTGAGAGTGGCAATGACAACATGGTTGGCAAGTTGCCTTTCAAAGGGCAAAGTGACCACGCTATTTATTGATAACTACAATATTTGTTTCTTTCAACAAACTTAAGAGTTGTTCAAAGGGCAGCTACCAATCTGAAGGATAGCTAACATCCTAACAATAGGTATCTTGGGAAGATCCTTTCTTCTGTATGACTGCTAACCAGTTGTCTGATCTGCCAATGAGTCTCTCCATAGAAAATCAAAATATTTTAATAACTATTTCAAAAGTAACCACAGGTCAATGGTAAACACATCCTTTGCATCATGAGGATCATTGCTGAGCATAGGAAACTTCAGTAAAACCTGCCTGAAACTTTGGAGACCAAGTGCTAGTCTGCATAGATACTAGGTAAAGTAAAGGTTTCCCCCTGACATTAAGTCCAGTCGGGGTTGGTGCTCATCTCAATTTCTAAGCCAAATAGCCAGCGTTGTGAGTAGACACCTCCAAGGTCATGTGGCCAGCATGACTGCATGGAGCACCGTTACCTATTGATCTACTCACATGTGCATGTTTTTGAACTGATAGGTTGGCAGAAGCTGGGGCTAATAGCAGGAGCTCACACCGCTCCCTGGATTCGAACCTGCGACCTTTCGGTCAGCAAGTTCAACAGCTCAGTGCTTTAAGATACTGCGCCACCGGAGGCTCAGCATAGATACTTCTGAGCTTGAAAGATCAATATTCTGGCGGACTCATTATATGGCAATTCCCTGTGGAAAATACCTCTTAAATTACACTATCCTGAAGATAGTACCTCTCACTTAAGTTAAATTATTTTGTTACATTCTTTTAATCTTTAACAAATCCCTACATAATTCATAATACATTACAGGAACCAGGAAATACAAACAGAAATGAGCCAATATACAACATATATACCGTAAGTTTGATCCGATTTCTATAACGGCCTTGCCAGAATAATTATTTCTATCCATGTGGAATATATTTAGAATATATTGATGTTATTTCTATCCATCTAGTGGTAATTTTATACCGTCAGACATGGTCAACATAAAAGTTCAGTAGGACTACATAACACTAAATGTATCTCTTTGTTTTGAATGTCCTTGAATACTAATACTACCAAAATTTAATAATAACAGAAGTAATCATAGTACTTTGCTAACATATATTTCTAAAAAGGCTTAGGTCACTAAGAATGATGGGGTGATGAACATAGCTGTATCTTGACAGAGAATTCATTTGATCCAAAGAGATTGTTTCCTCTTATAGTAATTCTGGCTAAAACAATTACAAAACCAAAACATAGCTCTCTCTCTCTCTGTATCTCCTACCTGTGTGATTTCATTCACTACTATATGACGACATCTTGCTTCATACTCCGGACGTACTTGCTCTTCTTGTTCTAAGAATTCAACTGTGTCCCATTCATATTCCAACTCAGCCTGCCGCCGTTTCCAAAACTCCAGAAACAGAGTCACTGAACAAGGAGAAAACAAAGTAAATCACAGTCTATGCAGACTATTACAGTTTCATTGTTTTGCTTTGCAATTTTGTGCAAAAATGGCATAAGATGTCACTTATTTCATTAGGAAATAGTTGTCGATATTATTTAGCAGTAGAAAAAATATTAGAGAACTGCATAAAATGCAGAAATCTAATTTAGCAGTTAATGTAGAGATGAAGCAAGATTTTAGCAGTTATAACCAAAGATTGGAGAGTTGGAAGTTATTTGTTGCTTTCCCTTGTTGTTGTTTTTGTTAAAGCAATGTATGTCTTAGTTCAGTTTACTATCTTAGTTTATGTAATGTAATAAACCATTATTAGGCAGTGCATAGCAGTTTACCAATAGATAGAAGGACTCGTCGGTAAAGTAAGTGAAACCCCATATACAGTATATCTGCTTAGTAAGCTAAATGAAATCCATGAGATTTACTCCCAGTTAACTGTTTACAGAATGGGATTTACTCCCAGGAAAATGTAAACCACCCTGAGTCCCTTCAGAGAGAGAGAGGGCAGGTTAATAATAATAATAATAATAATAATAATAATAATCTGCAAAGACTCTGGCACAAGCAAGTCAAGATGGTCCCAGTGGTGATTGGCACACTTGGTGTAGTGCCTAAAGACCTTGGCCTACACTTAAACACAATTAGTGCTGACAAAATTACCATCTGCCAGCTGCAGAAGGCTACCTTACTAGGATCTGCATGCATTATCCGCCGATACATCACACAGTCCTAGACACTTGAGAAGTGTCTGACATGTGATCCAATACAACAGCCAGCAGAGTGATCTTGCCTGCTGTGGACTCATCTTGTTGTGTAAATAATAATAATTACTGCTGCAGGCACTGTTGCTTGCTTACTGGAAAATCAGTACTACTACCTATTTAGAAATGGTGCATTACTAAAAAGCCCATTCTTGAAAGAAGTCTAAATTATATTCGCTATAAATGTTTTAGGAAATGAGCATCTTGGATCAATTTTCACATTACATCGTGAAGGGCAAAGCTGCAGCATAATTAATGTGGAAAGAATGTTGTCCCTGTCAATTTAAATTTGGCTGAAATGTAACAACAGCACCTTCTTATATATTAACGTTTCCATAGTGCTAATTTACTCTAAATGTTACTTAAAGTCTTCTGTAATTAGATTTCAATTAACATTAGATTTAATTACTAGAAAGTAAGTACACTAGTTGTAATGATCTTAGAAATACCATCAATTCAATGTACCAAAAGCCTTTCTAAGCTGAATACAGTGTTCCTTCACTTATTGTGGGGATTACGTTCCAGGACCTCCTGCAATAAGTGAAAAACTGCGATGTAGGGATGCTATATTTATTTTAATATTTATACATTACTTAGTAGTTATACACTATTTAAAGTCTTTATAAACTTAAAATAAAGTGAAGGAAAGGAAGGAAAGGCCCTTCAAGGCTGGAGGCAAAAACCCATGAAAGAGCTAAAATACTGCGATATATATATTAAATTAATATTTTTTGAAAACCGCGAAACAGCGAGTCCACTAAAAGTGAACAGCGAAGTAGTAAGGGAACACTGTATACTGAATATAGAATTAGTTATTAGAAACATTCTGTTTGAGAATTCTCTCTCGCTGTAAGGTTCTCCTATTGTATATATGTATTGATGGCTTAGCTCTGTGATTTTCAACCTTTTTTGAGCCGCGTCACATTTTTTACATTTACAAAAGCCTGGGGCAAACCACCAACCAAAATGACACAAAATGGCACTCTGTCATTTTGCTAACTGTCACCCCCCCCCCGTGACGCTGCTGCTTCCGCCAAACCCCCTCCCCTCCTAGGGAGGCCCATGCGCAGGAGGCCCGTCACTGTCCCGTGGGGTGGGCTGCGCTGAGTGGCCGAAGCACATGTGGGCTTGGCTGAGCAGGACGAATAGGAATTGAGCACATAGGGTGGCTTCGAGCCTCAGAAAAAAACTGCGGTGGAGGCTCGCAGCCGTCGCCACCCCCAGCTCTCCTTCCCAAAGGGGTTCATCCCCCCCAGGGGGGCCTCCCCCCACGTCCCTTCGGATTCCCTGCTGTCACCTTGGGCCAGATTGGGAAGGAACCAAGCTGGGCTGTGGAGCTGTGTACACAGGCAAAAACAGTGGGCTACACCGTATTAAACAGTCAGGAACAGGATAGGGAACAAAAAATCAAACAGTCTTATCAAAATAGAATGTATTCATTCACAAAAGCATTGCAGTAAGCATGGAAATTCACAGTATATGTAGCATATAAATCATAGGCATACAAATCATGAGCATATAGCAGCAGTCATAAAATAAACAATGATACACAGAGCAAATGGATGTAAATCCTTCCACTTGGGTGGAGCCACTCCTCACCGGTGTAGTAGGCTAATGCCTGTAGTAGTCCAAGCAATAGTCCTGGTCAAGCTAAGAATGGGGAATGGAGCTTGGCTCACAAAGTTGTAGGGTGAAGAGTGCTGGAGTGGAAGGAAGGAAAAGATGGTAGGAAGCCAATTGGCAGCTGGAGATGACAGACGATCCCGCTGGAGGACGCTGCAAAAGCGCCAGTGAGTAGCACCCAGCCGCGCCAAATGACGTGTCGATATGGGCCTGTAAACTACAGTGGCTGGTGCAAGGCAAATGCCAGCGGGAATCGTGGAGAGTGCAGCCGGGGCTGTGTTGCAGGGAACACAGTCCTCCCGGAGCGGAGCCTCAATAGGGGCGTTCCGCTGGAGTTGCCTAACGGCGCGAGCTCTTCCCAGGCCGGCTAAGGGCCGTTTCGTCGCAAGACTTCCTCAGAGGCTCTGTGTTCAGTAGTTGAGTGACGTCCTCGCATTCAATATAATTATCTAAGCAAATAAACATAATTCTATAGTAATCAAACACTATCAACGGTGTTGGGGGGAGGGGGCAACAATAGCCAATATTTACCATATCAAGACTTCCAAGGATCATGGAGAACGGACCATTCCATCAGGGGCGAAATGGTAAAGGAAAGGGAGCAGCAGGGGCCAATATATGGTGATTAGCTCAGGGAGGATCCTCACTTGTTAAGCAAAGCATTGATACTGAGTGGGTCGTTTAATCCCCCAAATTGTTTCTCAGATGCCAGCTGTATAATCCAAAATGTTTCTCTCCTCCTGAGTAAACCTATTAGGTCTGTATGTGGAGTTGATAGTGTTTGATTACTATAGAATTATGTTTATTTGCTTAGATAATTATATTGAATGCGAGGACGTCACTCAACTACTGAACACAAAGCCTCTGAGGAAGTCTTATTTTTTAAACGGCTCTTAGCCGGCCTGGGAAGAGCTCGCGCCGTAGGGGGCAACCCAGCTGAACGCCCTATTGAGGCTCGCCCGGGAGGACTGTGTTCCCTGCAACACAGCCCCGGCTGCACTCTCCACGATTCCCCGCCCGGCATTTGCCTTGCACCAGCCACTGTAGATTACATGCCCATATCTACACGCCAATTGGCGCGGCTGGGTGCTAATCACAGGCGCTTATGCAGCGTCATCCAGCGGGATCGTCTGTCATCTCCTTCCTCCAATTGGCTTCCTACCATCTTTTCCTTCCTTCCACTCCAGCACTCCCCACCCTACAACTTTGTGAGCCAAGCTCCATTCCCCATTCTTAGCTTGACCAGGACTATTGCTTGGACTACTACAGGCATTAGCCTACTACACCGGTGAGGAGTGGCTCCACCCAAGTGGAAGGATTTACATCCATTTGGTCTGTGTATCATTGTTTATTTTATGACTGCTGCTCTATGCTCATGATTTGTATGCCTATGATTTATATTGTTTGATTTTTTGTTCCCTATCCTGTTCCTGACTGTGGAGCTGTGTACCCCGGCCTTTGCTCTGCAGGAAACCCGGAGGCCAGCCAGGAGAGGCCAAGAGATGAGGGGTTGCTCTCTTTCCCCGGTGCGGAGGGGCTAGACAGCAGAAAGCCTCACCTCGAGCCTCCGGGAGTGGGGTCAGACGGGGGCAGCTCCCGCAGACTCCTCCTCCCTCTCCTCCTCCTTGCTGCCGGAGGGAAGGAGGACAGAAGAGTGCCCAGGAGCCAGGAAGCAGGAAGAGCTGCAGCCTGGCCAGCGGGCAGCGGGAGGGAAGGAAGGAAGGGAAGAAGAGAGAGAGGAGGGAGGGAGGAAATTTCTGGATGCAGAGGGCTCTCCCTGTCTGCAGCCAGGGTGGCTGGCATTGCTGCTTCGGCCAGGAAAGCCTCATTTCCGCTGCCTGAAGTTTCCTGCTAGGCTCTCTCTCTCTCTCTCTACACTGTAATTTCCCACGGCACACCTAATGATCTCTCGCGGCACACTAGTGTGAAGCGGCACACTGGTTGAAAATCACTGGCTTAGCTCACCAAATAAGTATTGAAATATAGTCAAGGATAACGGATTATGAGAATTATAGCCCAAAATATCTGGAGGGCATCAATTTGTCTAACCCTGCTTTTTGTAAGTGTTGTCTTTTTCATGCGCTGATTTATTACATGCAGACATATGAATTTTAGGATAGATTTTCAGGTTGGGCAACTTTTTGAAGGTTGCATGCCTAAAAGTGTTGCCTAAAGGGAAGGGAGAGAACAAAAGGGACTTTTCTTTTTAAAAATTGATGTGGTCTAAGCAATCAAAAATATAAAACTCCTGCCTGCCATCTGGAATGGTAGATTCCAGGAACCTGTCACTCATACTAAAACCCCATTCTTTGCAATCTGTAAATGGATGAGAATCCTTTTGGACAATAACATCAAAAGTCCTGTTTACTCATTCATTTAGGCAAAGAGGAATTGATAACAGTTGCATCTGCTGGTGCTTCCCATAACTAATACGAAGGTTTGATTATATCAATTTCCCCAATACTTGGTGTATTCACCTGCATGTGTGAAAGCTTATTTACATGAAATCTGTGGCCCTGGAAAGTAGAAGGCTCTTTATGGAAATCAAGAGACATTCTGTTTTTTTTTGTGCATATGTGAAAAAGGCCAGAGTCTCACTGAATGTTGGGAATATTAGAAATTTCCTTACATTTTAGGTTCACACTAGAGCATTGTGTGAAGTGTCAGAGATAATAAATCACATTATTTCATGATAAGCATAAATTGGACAAGGATGGTTATGTCCACAATGTGTACCAGGGTTTGGAAATGTCACTGGAGGTGGTGTCCACTTTTGAGACTGAGCAAGTGTTAAAGAGTGGCTTGCCGGTCTGAGTCGTGAGAAGGCCGGGTATAAAAGTTTTAAATAAATAAATAAATTGCCCAATTGATGTCATCTTAAAAGGAAAGAGAAGAGTATAAAATATTTATCTATTTTACTTTATTTTTTGTATTTTAATGTCATTGTCAATAAACAACATTCCCCTTCTCATACTTAAGATGCACTTTTTTTAAACAAACATCTGACTTACAAATGCCTCATAGTTAAGAATGGGGGGTGAGACAACTATCCCATTTATCCCATGGAAGGGAAATCCACTCCTGGAAGAGTCATCATAGGGAATTGGTGTCTCATCTAAAGCTTTATTACTGATCCTTGTTTCAACGACAAGCCAAATTTTCCAAAATTTATTGAGTACAGGGACAGAAAGTGAGGTGAAATCTTCTGAACAGAGGCACAGACATCAAAGCAAATGCAACAGGGGTGTTAACCCTTCCAAAACATGTATGTGTATGTGTGCACACGTCTTTGTGTGTGTCATATATATATATATATGTGTGTGTGTGTGTGTGTGTGTGTGTGTGATTGGAGTTACACTTTAAAAATGTGCCTGTTCCGACTTACACACAAATGCAACTTAAGGACAAACCTGTAGAACCTATCTAATTCATCACTTGGGAACTGCCTGAACAACCCCTGTATCTACAGAACCAATATATGTAGTTTCACTTATTCATTTAGGGCCTTCTGTACATGCTACAATTTATCCTTGGAACCACCATAGTTTGCCCATTGTTTACTATTATCCAACATGAAGTCCAGGAATAATTTAATTTATTAAATTATATATATATAAAACAAATAATAATAATTAATAATAGTATTTTATTATTATATTAATAAATATAATATTAAATAATATTAATAATATTATTTCCATGTCTGCTGTGGACTCATCTTGTTGTGTTTCAAATAATAGCAACTTTATTTAAACCCTGCCCCTTCTCCCCAAGGGGTCTCAGAGCGGCTTACAACAGTGAACCTTAAACAGTACCTATTCTGACTTGAGTTGATACTGAATTTGATACTGACTACAGAATATCATATCAACTATCCTATTAGCATATTCGGCAGCAGTGGCTAACTACAGTGTCAATTTTTTAAAAAATCTGGAGAAAGCCACAAAACAACCTGTGCACTCCAGTTGTGTACTTGGACAATGGCTCATGGGTTTAAATTTATATTCCAGGATACGATCCCAGATAATCTGCTTATCCAAGAATATCTGGCAGTGTAGACTCATATAATCCAATTCAAAGTAGCTAATCTGGGATCAGATCCTGGGATATAGGGTAGTGTAGATCCAGCCTTAGATGTGAAGATACACCATATTAATTTTGAGGTAGAAAGGCAAGGAACTGTTTTTTAAAATCAGGAATATTAAATTTGACTAAACATGCTATATATTCATGTATAAATCTAGAAATCTAATCAGAAAATCAATCCCCAAAATGTGGTTCAATTTGCTTGTATCTAGTATCAAAACACTCAGCCTATTTTAGCCTCTAGTTGGTCAACAGATGTGTTTTCCCATTTGAGCAGCAAGGTACTGTGTCGTTCAACAATAGATTCAGAATGAAGCCCCTGGATAGACAGGACTGGGTACTTGGATTTAATATATGGTAGCTACTGATATGTGACTTTTTTCAAATGGTATACTGGGAATTATGCCAATAGAGGACAATGAGAATGTTCTGAGATACGACTTCCTATTTTTGATTAAAGCAACTACCAGGAAGGGACTGTTATAGGATTCCCTTATCTCTGAGGTCAATCAATAGCGGAAAATAGGAAGGAAGAGGCATTTCTGAGTCTTACGTCAGTCAATTCCGTGTACACATATAACCTGGGTAAGGAACTGAATCGTACGTATAACTGGTTTTTCTTCATGTCTAGGTGAACACCTTGGCCCCTTCTACAATGCCATATAATCCAGATTATCAAAGCAGGTAATCCAAGTTATCTGATTTGAATTGGATTATCTCAAGATACACTGCCATATAATCCAGTTCAAAGCAGATAATCTGGATTTTATATGTCAGTATAACGGGGCCTTAGTTTGATTTTGTCATTGTTTTCAGTTTTCAAGTAAATAATACTACCTTATATTATTACACAAAGCATAATGCATATAGTTATAAGCAAGCAATGTTTCCGTTTTGATTTTCATATTCCAAGTATATTTTCGAAGTGGACTTACCCCATATTCCCATAAATACTGCAAACACTAGTGTTCCAAAGCTATCAAATATACACAGCTTCTGGAAAATATCAAAGAAAAAAAAATAGCTTAACATACAATATTATCTTTTAACACAAACCAATATTAGTTATTCCATTGCTGTTGGATTCAACCTATGTATACATAGAGGTTTTCATGCACAGATTTTATCTTATGTCACATTGATGCTAACCCCATTCTCAGTACTTATGGCTCTGCAGTTGTTATTCCTGCATCTTGCATATATTGCATATATATTGAATATTGCATATATCTCGGCATTACTTCGCGAACGAAGATTCTAAGGAAGGACTCATCCCACGCTTTTTACAAGCGTGTTGATGACTAAAAAGGCCAATCTGAGATAGGCAAGTTGGATGTGTCCTTCGAGCCTGTGCAATGGATTTTTCTGGTGGAGCGCAGCGTGCACAGAACTGGCCTCACCCTTTAAACGAAAGGTTTGTCTGCCGGGGCCTAGCAAGCTTAGGACGGTGGCAGCGAGGTCCTCAGGTCATAGGTTTGGTTCGAGATTCCTTCTCTTAGATGGTTGACCTTAGACGAGCGCCATCTGCCCGGGTTTGAAATTAGAGTTTTCCTTCTCTTAGGATGGTTGCCAAAAGGCTAGAGAGCCCATCCTACCCTTTGATGCTCTTTGTCAGATCCTTCGGTTGTGACCTGTCTGGCATGGGAGGCCCTACCGGTGGCTATTATACCACTACCAGCATGGCTCACAACTTCATTACGGAACACAAGCCTCTCCCCCACTGCAAGGGGGCGCCAATGGAGAGGATTGCATATATATTGAATATATATATTATATATTGCATATACGCACTTGTAGAAAGCGTGGGATGAGTCCTTCCTGAATCTTCGTTTGCAAAGAAAAGTCAAGAGAGCATATATTGCCAAACACAAAATGCTCATTATCATTGAAGGGAAGAGCAACTCTATGGATCCACTCCGGTGACAGCTTTTCATTGAGACATCCTTTCCCCGCAAGCCATCAGCTGAAGGCACTGACCATCTGTTTTGTAGTGAAAATAAAATGGGTGCCAGCTGGCAGAAATGGGTATGCTGGTTGCTAATATATGGAAGCTGTCTGGATCAGGGCCACTGAGATTTTTTTGGGTTAAAGAAACTTCTTGTTTTCTAGTTTCTGCTGTTTTATAAATCTCAGAAATGTAAACCCAATCCAATCCAAATGGCCAAATATGTCATTGATTAAAAGGTTTTGAAAATACACTTGTCAGCCTGAAGAGATATTGTTTTTCAGTGTTAGTAGCATCTAATGAATACATTAAAAAAGAAGAGTAGGATAAAAATAAGGAAACATATGAGCAGCCTTGGGCAGACTTCAAAGATGTTTCTTGTGTGAAGGAAACAACGATCAGATGATAATGTGAATGTGTAGAACTAATATCACAGATCAGCTGCTCCAGCTTTTTTATTATGACCACATAAAATAAACCCAAACCAATGGAAAGCAAACTGTAATGTGATAAGGTTATCACATGGCAAAAAAACATGGTAAATTTAAATGTAAAAGCTTAACAATGGAAAACGTTTTCCATTTTTGATCTATTTTTCTCCTTGACAGGCTCATTTCTTACCTCCATATTATTGTTCTAATATGAACCATGAAATTAAGAGAAAACTTACCTCTGGACAGAAGGTGCCAACGAGATGGCCGGAAGGGAGCACTTGAATCCCCCCCACGAAAGTCCAGTTATTTCCAGCTGGCATTTGCACCAGTCGGCAGAGGAGAGGGGCCTAGGGAAACTTCCTGCAGGCAACCCCCCTCCCCTCTGCATTCGGCCTTCCTGCAGCGCAAAAGACCCTCCAACCTTAAGTTCAATATGAGTTATACTGGTCACACTATGTTGTGTGTCAGCCTGGTCAGTCTGTGATTATGTCTGATGTTCATGATGGGAATGGGGATGATGTTCCTGATAGTGGGTCTGGGTCTGTTGGCAATGGGGATGTGGGTAAGCTTAGACGAAAGGCCCGAGCAGGAAGATTCACAAGGTCACATTCCTGGTAGAGGTCCGTCACAGTATTTCTCAGATCAATTGTCTGAAGATAATTTGTCAGGTACAGAAGTTAATGAAAGTCAAGTTAATGAGAGTGCAGATAGAAAGTGAGGCTTTTCTAAACAGCGACAGAGTGCCAGGAACAAAGAAGATCAGTTCATTTACAGGAAAAGAGAGTTTAAAAAACCTTTATCTGGTAGTAAGGTAAAGCAAAATGCTTTCCTTTCAGTTTTGGGATCTGGAAAAGCTTTATATTGAGTCATGGGAAAGAGTTGCTTCAATTGGGTCAATGTTGGAATTTCATGTAAATCTCGCTCTCAAGTGTTTTTAGTTTAATGTACCAAGTTTTTGTCGAGCTCCTGATTTGTGTATTTGATTTTTCATGCTGCCTTGTTTCTTGGATTCTTGTGCCTGTTTCATGGATTTATATACCTATGGACTTTGTTTTGCATTGAGGTTTGTGGACTAACCTTTGTTTTGGATCATTACTCTTTTGCTAATTTTGCCTACTTATGTTCTTCAATATACAACTTGCTGATTTTACCAAGCTGGTGTGGTGTTTAAGGTCAAAAGTGTTCCTGCTCTGGTGGACGACACACTAGGGTTGGATATGATTTTTTCCCTCCTCAGAGAGGGTCCCCCCCCCCCCCGCATCTACCACATACTGAAGCTGCTGGGAGTAAGGAATTTAAATGGGTGGGGCAAGAAAAAAGTACACCCCCTTATGCTTCAAAATGCTTTTACCTTGGATGATTCACAGGTAATGTTGAGATTCCAGTAAGTACATTCTTGATCACATTGTGGACACATGATGATGTTTCCTCCTATATTAGGGTCACATACTTCTTGGCTTTATTAAAAAGAGGGGGAAAAACATTTTATATATTATATAACTCAATAAAGAAATTGCTAAACGCTGTACTTTCATACCCTCATTTCCTTTCAACATCACTGTATCAGATCCAAATACAATATTCATCTGACATGGCCCTTTTAAAACAGGAAGAACTGGTTCTGGTGGGACAGTGAAACAAGACAAGGCAAACAAGTGACTCGAGGAAGTATTTAACCTTTCCACATCTATTTTTTCTCTCTAAATCACATCTCTCCAAATATCTCCATTCTCAAAAGAGCTCTGAAATCAAGTCTCTACACATATCAGCTCAGAAACCAAATGTAGGAGAAAAAAAACAAAGAAGAGTATGCCAAAAGAGGGTGAAATCTTTCTGTCCCATCTGCCATTATTAGAGCAAATTAGAAAATGCTTTGAAAGAACTACAAACCTGATTATACACATCTTACTTAGATGTGTTCTACCTAATCTCCTGAGGTCAACTCAAGTTATTCCTGCACCACCAAGTGTGAGACTATAACCTTAATTAATTAATGTGGAAAGACAATTTGTTATAAGAAAACAAGCCTAAGGTGTCAAGGCATGACCCCCAAATACAGGCAGAGTATATACAAACAGTAACGCTAACCCAAAGAGGGATATAAGATATTGAATATATCTAGTAATCAGGTAAATAAAGATATGCACTATGTATCTCAACATGATTAACCATGTAGATAAAGATATACTTATATACAATATGTGTACCAATATTTAAATCTCAAATAAGTCATAATACACAGCTTGCAAAGTACACATCACAATTGAAAAGATCACTCCCCCAAGTGGGGTTCCTACCAGCGACAATACTAAAGAGTTATATTAGTCCATGGGATGGTGGAGAATGTCCCAAAATATCACACATATGTGAAATCCCAAATACACTATCTCTTATATGTATATTATTAGTGTCCGTATTCTCGCTGGGAGGACTGGCAGCTATGTAATCCACTTCATGAAATAAATGCTGTGGAATGCCAGTAAAATCCAACAGAAGGCTGATATCAATAACTCCAGATCCACCACCATGAGATATCCCATATATATCCCTATCATAGGGAATTTTCAACTGGTCAACATGTTGTGGTGGTTCCCAAAGGCCGATGAGGAAAATAGTATTACAGGTACCATCACTCGTTTCGACCCTGACGGGTCTTCCTCAAGGCCTGTTGATAGTAGCCAATTCCATCTAACGTCAAATTGAGGCATGTATATGTAGCGGTCTGCATAAACAGTCTATGTCATGAAGGTAAGTTCATACTTCCATGAGTAGACCAGTGGCAAATGGCCTTGAGAAAGACCCATCACGTTGAGATACATAGTGCATATCTTTATTTACCTGATTACTAGATATATTCAATATATTATATCCCTCTTTGGGTTAGTGTTTCAGGTTTTAGCAACCTGCCCCGTTATTGTGTTTATATACAAACAGTCTCAGGTCTAGCCCAAAAGTCCACAAAGATGCCAAATACTCAAAGGATTATGCAAGAGGGAAATCCTAATGTCCACTCCAGGGCCAGGAGCCAATTAACAGTAATATCCAAAATGCAAGGTTAAATCCACAATTCCAAAGTTGATGTCCAGGGTTCCAGAGAGCACAAGAGACCAAAGCTCCAGGATCTTGACTCAGACACTGATGTTTCAGCCAACAATCAGGTAACACACTCTTAAATCCTACTTTCACATGTGTTACCTGTTGTTGGCCCTCTTCTCAATGAGCTTCACAGCCAAGACATTTCTTTCCTTAACTCAACAAATGCAGGAACAGGTAACTCCTCCTTAGACTGCTCAGCTGAGTACTCACTTCTTCTATAGATGTTCCTTAGGACTTGGCTGAGAGGGTTGCAGTTCATTGCTAGGCTCCAGTTCTACTGCTGAGCCTTCTATCGAGAATCCCTCACACAACCTCTCCACGCTGCCCATGACATAAGGAACAACTGGGGAGTACTGTGTTGGATCATATACAGTGTAACATGGAGTAAATGAATTGTTGCAGCTTACCTCCAGGTACAATTATCCTTGGTGAAATATCCATACAAAAAGCACCCAAGTCCAACTATTGCTGCCAGGAGTAACATTTGAGTATAGAATCCCAGCCAAGCAAAATAGATCCCAATTTTCTCACCATAATATTTCCTGTGAATAGAAACATCTCTTCTGAAACTGCAAATGTATCTAGATAATCTTTCATGCTAAATAATTAAGTAAAGCAATTCCCTCTGTGTACATAATGGACGAGCAAGAGATAGTGTGCATGGTAGCCACTTCAGTACTGCCAGATTCTTCAGAAAAACCGAGGGTACGTCTACACTGTAGAATTAATGCACTTTCACACCACTTGGATTGCCATATCTTGATGTTGTGGAATCCCGGGAGCTGGAATTTGGTGAAGAACCAGAATTCTCTCCCAAGATTCCAGAGCATTGAGCCATGGCAGGTAACGTGGTGTCAAATGGCATTCATTTTACAGTGTAGACCAACCAATGGTCTGCTGACCACCAGTGGTCTGCAAGAACTAAAATATGGTCTGCGAAACAAAAATTTTAAACCTTTATATGCGGGTGGCCCTGGTGAGTAGGGCGAGTGTGGGAGGCCGGAAGGAGGGCAAGCAATTGACGGCACGTGTTATGTATTCACACCACCTACCATCAGTCAGTCTCACACATTCTTTTGTCTTGCTCGGCTGTGTCAGTGATTCTGTTTTGCTGTTTAGTGATTCAATGGCTCCAGTAGTTTTACTGACCGTGAATTCATATTATTTTTTGACTTATTTAATGATGATTGAAATGAATTTCAATTGTTATAAAAAAGACAATATAGCTTTTGTTTGTTACGTTTATACTTTTGGTACTAATGTTGGAGAGGCTGCAGAAAAAAATCCAGGAAGAGCTCATTGAATTTCAAAATGGTAGAAACTGCAAAGACGTATCTGAATCTGATTCTCTTGAGGAGTTTTGGTGTAAAAAAATTATTTTTTATACTAAAATTTGAGGAATTGCCTTGCGCTATCTTATGCTCTTCTCCACAACTTATTTATGCGAACAAGGGATTTCTGCTTTGCCAGTAATTAAAAACAAGTCCAGGAATTCATTGAAAGTAAGAGATGATATCTGTGTAACATTAAGCATTAATATTAGCCCCAGGGAGTACCCAACATGTAAAGAAAATGCAAGCTCAAAAATCACATTGATGCAAACTGTAATTTATCTATTTAAAATGTTCTTTTTATATCATAATATAAATTATATATCATAATATAAATTTAATATAATATAAATAATATAATAAATATTATAATATAATTAGTTCATGTTTTATTAAGTTTAACAAATATATTAAAAGGGTTGATTAAAGTTTTTTTTATTAACATGGTTTATTATTCTTGAACCTTGTGGTCCCTGCTAACAACAAAAAAATCAAAGTGGGCCCTAGTTAAAAAAGGTTGGGAACCACTGGTGTAGATCAGTGTTTCCCAACCTTTTTTGAGCCGCGGCACACTTTTAACATTAAAAAAATCCGGGGCACACCACCAACAAAATGACACAAAATGACACTCTAACACAGTAAAGAACGGCTGGGGGTTGGTGGCCTGCTGGGAGCAGCTGCTGGGAGTGCCGAAGCTGGGGGAGGGGGAGGAGCTTGGCCATGCCCCGCCCCATCCCCCTGGCTTCAGCTCTCCCAGAGCTTCTCCAGCCTTGAGGGGGCAGTGCCAAGCCAGCGGTGCCAGAGCCAGCACAATGCTGGCTTGGCACTGTCCCCTCAAGGCTGGAGCAGCTGCTGGGAGTGCCGAAGCCGGGAGAGGGGGCAGAGCCAGGCCGCGCCATGCCCCACCCCCTCCCCCCAGCTTCAGCTCTCCTACCGGCCGCGCCATGCCCCGCCCCCTCCCCCAGCTTCAGCTCTCCTACAGAAGAGGAGCATGAGCGGTGGACAGGCTTCAGTGGGCGGGGCTCCTCCTCCACGCGGCTTCAGCGAGCGAGGGGTGAGAGTCATGGTGGGAGTCATGGCGGATTGGAGGCTGGCTGAGGAAACCGCCGAAGGAGGAAGCGCTCCGGTCCCTTCTTCTTTTTCTTCGCCACTGGCCGGCCCTTCCTCCTCCCCCAAGCAGCACGAGTTTGGCAGGAGGGGGGGAGGAAGGGGGGCAGAGAGCTTTTCTCGCGGCACAGCAGGAGGTCCGTCACGGCACACTAGTGTGCCACGGCACACTGGTTGAGAAAGACTGATGTAGATGAACTGTAAATGCTGAGGCTTTCTGATTTTTCTGTATTCAGGGATGACATTTCAGAGACAGCAATGCCATCTCGCTCACTACCCAGCAAGCCTCTGAATTTCAGTAGGAAGATACAGAAACAAGGAAAACTTTATCTATTCCATTTCTGCTCATCATACAGTCGTCAAAAAGAGGGAATTTGCTCCCAAGGTAACACATTTTAAAGCAAGGAAAAAATTACTTGTGTTGAAATAGAAGGTTTTCTAAAAATGTGAAACTTTTCCCCTCTAGAATTTTGCTAAGATTAGGGTAAGGGAGGATTGAGAGAAAGATTAATTCATGCATTAAATTATATTCACATTCGTGCATTGTAATTACAATGAATTGCAGTGAAACTCCACGAAATGACAGTGTAAGTAACATCTGGAAAACCATTAAATGAAACAAATTTGTAGGTCTTCCTCCTATATAGGAATTTGATTCTGATTTACTATATAAACAGGCATGGCTGTCTTGATCATGCTTACAAACATGCAAAGAGCTGTATGATTATACAAGGTCAAGCTCTCAGTCTTTGAGAAGCCTCGCAGAGATTTTTTTTCTAAAGTGAATAAAATATTAGATCACAGAAGCAATGAAATGCGTTAGATCACATCTTTGATTAGCGCCTCTGTTACACCACAAACATGTCCAAGTGTACATTTGTCATATTTGATTTACTTTTCACAAAAGCAGCCATGTTAGTTACAAAAAGAACAAATAAGAAGGAAGGGGGAGGAGAAAATAAATAAATAAAATCTAATGAAATAATAATAATATAATAACTCTTTATTTATATTCCACCCTATCTCCCCAAGGGGATTAAGGGCTGATACACATATACGGCAAATATTCAATGCTGTTTTGTAGAGACAGGACAGAGGCAGACAGAACAGAAAGGAAGTATGTGTCAATGTACAGCTTTTTGGCACCTTGGAGGTTGTGCTTGAATTTGGCCACAGGGGGGGTGGTGTCGCTCCATTCTCTATGACAAACAGCCATCAGGACTTCCTCCTTCCTTTTAGTTGCTGGGCATTTTCTGATCTTTTTTCTTTATGGTGTCATAAAATACCTCCCCCGCTTTTTCTTAGTAGTACCTAATTTCTCTATTTACAGCCCAGCTTACTGTTTTCGAACTACTTAGGTAAACAGTAAGCTGGGGTGACACTCGGGAGCTCACACCGACCCGGGAATTTGAATTGGCAACGTTTCGGTTGGTAGATCTTATCATTGCTGGTGATTTACCAGCTGTGCTAAAGCCTGGGTTTATATAAAAACCAGTCAAAGTCTTAATTATACTGTTACATTTCTGTTTGATTTACCATATATGTTATTTCTTCTGATGAAGATAGGCAGTACACATTTGACGTGGCATTACAATCTTTCTTATGTCTATCCATACTGACCTGACAAGATCCAGGGGTTGCAATTTTAAAATATTTCGAGGATGAGCCCACTCCCTGTATAGCAGGTACCGTTCATTTGGGCAGGCGGGATCCTGTGATTGATGGTTAAATCTTGACTGTAAAACAGAATATTTTTTTCTTTTCAGAAAATGAGCAGCAAGTGTCTCTTTCATTCTGTTTTTCATCCTGAGACTGTGTGCTGCTATGTTATCACAATTATACTGTAGATTCAGGCCCGGATTACCTATAAGGCCACCCGAGGCACTTGCCTCGCGCGGCAAATTTTGGGGGCGGCATTTCCGGGCCTGAAGGAAGGGGTGAGGGGAAGTCCCGCTGCCCCTAGGGAGACCCACGCGGCCGCCGCTGCCCCACTCGCGCGGGCGCCACTCCTTCCCTCAGTGAAGGGAGGGGTGCCGGTGCGAGCGCGGCGGCGGCAGGGGAAGCCGCGCGAGTCTCCCCAGGGGCGTGACCCCTGGCAGCGCCCTCTCCCCTCACGCCGGCAGCGGCTCCGCCCCATCTCCCTTCAGTGAAGGGAGGGGGGCGGAACCGGCGAGAGGGAGAAGGCGCCGCCGGTTCCGCCCCGTGGCCTCTCCCGCCGCCGCCCCGCTCGTTCCCTTTCCCCGACCCACGCGGCCTCCCCCGGTTCCCTTTCCCCCACGCCGACTCCGCCCGGCCCTCCTCCCTTCACTGAAGGGAAGGAGGGGCGGAGCTCGGCCGGCGTGAGAGAGAGGGAGCCGGGAGGGGCCTTCCCCCGCTGCCTCCCGTGCAAGCGAGGAGGCGGCAGGGGAAGGCACGTCCATCGCCCTGGGGGCGGCGCGGCGGTGGCGAGGCCCTCCCGGCTCCCTCTCTCTTGCGCTGCTGAGCTCCGCCCCTCCTCCCTTCAGTGAAGAGAGGAGGGGCGGACCAGCCCGGCACGAGAGAAAAGGAGCTGGGAGAGCCGCGCCGCCGCTGCTCCCTCCGGGCGGGACGTTCCCCCCCTGCCGCCTCCTCGCTTGCACGGGAGGCAGCGGGGGAAGGCACGTACGCCACCCCAGGGGCGGCGCGGCGGCGGCAAGGCCTCTCCCAGCCCCCTTTCCCTCATGCCGGCTCCGCCCCGCAAAAAGTCACGCCCCCTCAAGCGGCCAGCAGCCGGGGGGCGGGATTTAGAGAGTTGCCTAGGGCGGCAGAAGCCCTTAATCCGGCCCTGTGTAGATTACCTTCCCAGACATAACGTGGAGCAGAATTCCAGGCTTGGCAACTGCACCAAGCAACAAGAAATGCTGACATGAATCTGGAGGGAATTGCTACTTGTCATATGCAAGAGGCAAGCTAAAGCACTGAGCAAAAATGAGAACATGAAAATGTGCAATACTAAAGAACTAAGGCAAATTGTTTCAAAATTGTTGTTTAAAAAGCAATGTCAGGGAGCTTTCATTAATGTTCTCACATGGCTAATTTCCCCCTGAAGTACCATAGGGAAAAAAACCCGTACAGATTGATTTTTTTAAACGAAGAAAGCACAATTTGCCTCTTTAATCATTCAGACATTATGGATTAACAGTAGAACAATGCAGATAGGAAGCATGAAGCCACACGTTCGATTTTGCCTTCTACCATTTTCAGGCCAGAAGTCAGCTAATGTACATGTAACCTTGGTTAAAATCGCTGTAAAATTTATTGGTAGCCATTTTCTTTATTTGAACTGTTTATATATTGTACTATGTTCTCAGGGTAGCAAACAAAAAATTGTTATTGTGCCGTCACGCCCAAGCAACTCTGGGGCTAAAGCTAAGATGTGCTCTCTATCTAAAGCCTGGGGGACTGCGGGTGCCTTCTCTTGAAGCTCAGGGGTCCCAAAGAGTAAAACCACCTCAGGATGGAATAAATCAGAGTCCTTTATTTGAACAAAGTTCTGGAAGAACTTGGCGCAGATCTTAACAGTTTGCAAAAGGATGATGAAACAAACTCCCTTGATGGTGCTTTCTCTATACTTAGTTGCTGGCATAAAGATTGAAAAATCCCCCTTTACTTCCACCGATGATAGGGAAATCCGGAGATATTCCCTATCCTGACTCTGACTGGCTATTTAGGAAGAACGGATCTTCCCCTATCTAAGCACAGAGACAGTTTTATAGGCAGAACTAGTGAAGGTTGCAGCCAGATAGCCCCCAAAATACAACAGGATAGTACAGGACTATAACAAGGTAAATTGGCTAACTATCCACACTACAACAACACAAAGTTAAAGGTAGTTAGAAGACCCTAGTACTTCCAATGGCCTGTCTAGCTGACCTAGCTTGACCAAAGCACATTTGAGTCGTTTTCTAGCCTGGAGAAGACTGAAGAGAGATCTCAAAATAGAGAACTCATCCCCAGGAGAAAAAGGGGCAGGTTCCAAATCAAAGGGATACATTTTGCAGGGCTCCAGCAACAAGCTTCTGCAAAACTGGCTGCAAACCTGTAAACGATTAACCAACAGGGTGCCAGTGGGTCTGTGGCAACCCTAAAAGAAAATGCAAAGGGATGCTGTTTTCTAGAACTGTGGGGATAATGCAAAACAGATGCCTGGAAGACAGCACAGTTATTGTTGCTGTTATTATTATTATTTGATACATAGCAAGATGAGTACACAGCAAACAAGATCACTATGCTGCCTTTTGTATTTGATCACCCGTCGGGCACTTTTCAAGTGTTTTAGGACTGTGTGATGTATTGGCGAATAATGTGTGCAGATCCGAGTAGGGTGGCCTTTTGTAGCTGACAGATGGTTATAATTATAATTATAATTATAATTATGTTTATTTATATCCTGCTTTTTCTCTCCATAAGGACTCAAAGCAGCTTACATTAAAAGCATTTCACTACAATTTAAAATCTACAAATATATAAACAATAAAACAGAAATCAATATCATTGGTATTAAAAATCAGTTAAAATCAATCAATAAACTAAAAACCACAACAACTTCTGACTTAATATTTAAAACTGTTTAACCCTATTTAAACAAAAATGCAGTCATATAACAATAACAACAGCAACAATTATTTATTTATAGACCATCCTATCTCCCCAGAGGGACTCAGGGTGGTTTCCAACACATATGGCAGACATTCAGTGCTAACAAAGAGACAAAGAAGGCAGGATATAGTAGAAATCTAACACAAAAATAGTATTTTGAAAATGGGCTAAAAATAAAATAAAATTTCAAACACATACAGCTCCTTCCCAACAGAACATGGAAGATGTTCAACTGCAACTTTCTGACTATGATACAGGCTATTTATTTCCTACTAGTTCTCATTTATTTTTTCCCAAAGAAAGTTATTTCTTGGCCAGCACCACTTTGTTTTACAAAAAAAAGAGAGAACCTTATATTGCAAAAAATAAATGCATCGACGGGAGCATTATTTTACAAAAGAATACATACATAGTCCGGAACCTTGTTTTGCAAAATAGATGCATATATGCCTTATTATTCATACTTCCATATACGTATTGTGTGTAATATGCTTCACAGAACATAGACAGATAGAACTAAACACTAAACATTTATTGGGGCTCCAAGAAAAGAGCTCTGTGGCTGAAAAAGTTTGGGAAACCCTATCCTAGAGAGATGTTCTTTCAGGTTAAAAAAGTTATTTATTTGTATTTTTTCTACTTTTGCAGGGGACTTAGGCCTCTAAACCCAGTAAATGTGGAGGGCTGGCTATATATATTTAACAGTTTATCATGCTAAAATAAGACAATTAAAATAAATGACCACAGTTTCAGCATAAATTTAAACCAAAGCACATTCGCCACCAAAGGCTTTAATAAAGAGGCATGTTTTAGCTTGACACCAGAAAGACATCAGTGTTGGCATCAGCGGAGACTCTAAGGATAGGATATTCTCCAATGGAGGTAGCTGTACGGGGGAGGCCCTCTGCTATTTAATATAAACGATGCAGTTCCATTTTCACTACTTTTTCAATATCTTTCAATTTATTATTGATGTATCTGGACTATTGTTTGTATGATTTTAATATGTTGTAAGCCACTTTGGGTCCCGTGAGGGAGAAAGGCGAGGTATAAATACAGATTATTTATTTATTTATGTTTCAATTTTATATAACCACCACTCCCCGAAGGCTTGGAGCGGTTTACAGCATTGCACATAAATCAATCTAATCAAAAACAGACAACACACATACAAGGTACAATCATATGGGGAACAAAACTACTGACAACTAATGACTAGAATTACAGAGCTTACTAAGTTGGCTAACTTGTGGGGTTTGTCTATCCTAATTGAGGGTTCTTAGCGGGGGAACACCTCTGGCTAAATAGGTCGACCTTTGGGCTAAAACTGTTCTTGAGGTTGTGGTTTTCTCAGTCGAACTGACTTTGGATGTCCATAGGTCCGATGTGCTCCAGCTTCCAGAGCTCAGACCCCAGAATGTCCTTGACTTAAACACTCTAGGCTGCCTCCGCCATGGAGGTTCAGCCGAGGTCCTCAGAGTCCTGGGAGTTCTACAATCACGATGAGTCACCGGCCTGTTCTGTTGGTGGGTGACCTTGGATGTTTCCGGGTGCTCCTCTGGAGGGCCAGAGGCTGGGTCTTGAATGCTCCTTTTCTTTCGGTGGCGTTTCCGCTTCCAGGGGCGTTTAGGAGGCTTCCCCTGAGCGTTCACCACCGACTTCCAGTCTTTGGAGGATGAAGACATCTGGCTTTCTCCAGTGTCCTCAAGGTCGTCAGCCATCTTCAGGAGACCCCCCCGTCCACCCCGCCACCTCCCAAGAAGCCGCGGCGGCGGGGAAGGGGGTCCTGGGTGCAGGCCAAGATCCCCGTGATGTCCAGCGGTGGGACCGAGGCAGGGCAACCGGTCTGGGTGGCACCCCCCCCCCCCGGCGACTGCATGCATCCGAGCGCCGGGATGGGGCCTGGGCCTAGGTATGACCCAGTTGTAGCTAGCAGGTGTTTGGAGAAGGATGGTAGCTCGTCGACCTTCCCCTCCTCCTGGACAGGTCCCAGCTCGGGGCTGTCTCCCCCGGTCCTCCTTTCGGTGTTGCTGTGAGCAGCGCCCGCTCCATTCCCCGGGCTCTCCCCCTTGACACCAATGTCCCTGGCTGGGAAATCCCATGATGATAGGGTGGAGCAAGGATACATTCTTAACGTGCCCCTCTGGACACAGATATCTCACCAGAGAGTTGGCTCAAGTTGCCACATCTGATCTGAAGTTTGCTGCCCCCGTAAAGGGTCTTGATAAGGCCTAGAAGTCTTTGAGCTACTACTTCCATGCTCTTTGCACATATCACTCTAATTCCATATGGTATTGTAAAAACATTACACGTACACACTGGATAAATTGCAGGCAAAAATCCTAAAGTGCAGTATATGCATTATTTGGTTTTGCCTCGCTTTACAGTATCTTATAAATATGTGATGTTTCTTATTTGTAGTAGCTTTCAACATATTGAGGAATACTGTTAAAGGCTCAACTAAGATTTTCCTATTGTTTTCTATAGATCTTTTTATATTTATGATAATATATTTTGTTTTAATAACTTTAAAAAATGTACTTACATCATGCAGTGGAAAAGCTGCCTTGTAGATTCCAGAATCCAACAGTTTATTAATACCAAACTTTTTCACATTGTCTCGAATGGCGTATTCCCCACGACAAAGGATAAAGTAAGCCTGAAAAATTCAACACATTCTTAAGAAAGCATGATCTAGATGTGTAGAAAACAAACTAGAATAAATTCAGAGAATGGCTACTATATGGCAAAGGCTTCTAGGAATATTCATTGTTCAGAGTGTGCCATTCTAGACTGACCTCTGTATATTTCAAACTTGATAATCTTATTATGTGAACATTTGCTACTTACTGACTGTTATAGCTCTTGATAGAAAACAGTCAGCTCCCAGTGAGCAATTACAACAAACATGGAAAGACCACTTATATCTACCCCAATTTTAATACTAGACTTTGGAATGTATCACTAATAATTTCAAAACTATATCAAATATTTGATGAAAGCCTAGGAACCAGAAGGTAACTGCATAGTGCGCAGTTTGAAGTAGTGTACCATCATACTGCAACATTTTTGTATTCATAGTGATTGAATGTCTCATCAAGACAAGCATTTAACAAGTCATTAGATGGTTCTGCTTTCTCATACACACACACACACACACACACACAAGCTTGGGGACCCGGCAGTGCCTGGGTTATTTGAGAAAGTCATTGTGTGCCAAGGTTGGTCTTTATCAGTTATTTATGTGGCTCACAGTGCTCTCAGGAAGTTCGTGAAGGTACTGTGAGTCCCATCGTCCATGGTACATCCTCCAAACAGCACCAGGATGTAGAGTGGTTCATGGGAGCGATGTGTGCCAAGTTTGGTCTTGATCAGTCATTGGATGAGGGTCACAGCGGTCGCGGGAAGTGAGTGGAGGTACTTCAAGTCCCATCATCCATTGTCTGCCCTTCTCCAAACTGCAGTAGGATGTAGAGTGGGTCGTGTGGGCTCTGTGTGCCAAGTTTGGTTTTTATCGGTCTTTGTTGGGGGCCACAGTGGTATGTGGGAACCGAAAGGTGGGAAAGTACTACAAATCCCATCATCCATTATCCGTCCTCCCCCAAACCTCACCAGGATGTAAAGGAGGTCATGGGGGTTATGTGTGCTAAGTTTGGTCTTGATCAGTCATTGGATTTGAATTGGGCCCTAGTAAGCCAAACATATGCTCTACTAAAACTATGACCATTTAAAAGCAATGATTCTTCCCTGATTCTTTGGGTTTTGCAAGACATTTGTCACTTTAAAAACATTAAAAAAAAGAAAATATTAGTCTTTACTGGAACTTAAATAGAGAAATAAATCCATCCATATACAGCTGCCTGAGACTTACTATTCGGCTCCTTGTTGCTGGAGTGAAAAATGTATCTTTGTCTTGAATATAAAAATCTGATAAACGGTCATTTTCAAATGGAGCAGTAAAAAAATCTTGCTCTGGCTTGATGATTTCTTTATCCACACTGAAGAAATTTCTAATCCAGCCAAATGCTGAATCGTGGGTTTTCAGATCACTGGGCTGCAGAGGCAATCGAATGTGCATGATCTCCGCATAACTGCACAGGACTTCCCAGGGCACATGCACTTTTACAAATATACACTTTTCATCCAAGACCTGGAATAAAATTATATTAAAATATTGTTTGCATTACTTTTTTTTTGCATTTTAAACCCATTCTTGAATCTGTTTAGAACCATCAAAAACCCTATGAAGACAACATTTTGGACACAATAACTGGAGGTGTTGTCCTGATCAAGATGCATTGGCAGAAAAGGGGAAAGCAGTGATGCTCTTCGTTGTAGTGTACCTTCAAGTTGTTTCCAACTTATGGTGACCTTAAGATGAATCTATCATGGGGTTTTCTTGGCAATGTTTGTTCAGAGAGCACCCAGTAGGTTTCTATGATTAAGCAGGACTCTAACCCAGGGGTGAGCAATTATTTTTTTCCCAAGGGGCCACACGAGAGCCAAAAAATATTATGGAGGGCAGCACCTATTTATTTATTTATATACTTACTATATTTACTATATATTACACATCATTAATATTAACATATTAATATATCAAGAAATATTCATACATTCATATATTATTAGTATTAATATCATAATTATTATATTATAGTATATACTGTATATAGACATTATAATATATTGAAATTGTAATACAATATAACATTATTATATTATTTATTATATTATATTATATTCATAATATTAATATTATTATAAAATAATAATAAAAAGCATTAAAATAAAATAAAATAAAATTCCCCAGCTGATCGCCCTGCCATGGAGTGCCTGCCATCCCGGCTCCTTTGGACGAGACACAGGTTTGGAGCCTCGGAGCCAGCGGAAAAGGAACCGGGAGGCCGCCTCGGAGAAAGAAGGAAGGAAGGAAGGCGCCGCGGTAGCAGCGCCGAGGCCTTCGCTTTTCTCTCACCCAAAGAGCCCTCCTGCTTCTCGGCTCCTTCACCCCTCCTCCCCTCCTTCGCTTTCCTCTCACCCAAGCAGGCCACCGTCACCGCCGCTGCTCCCGGCTCTTCCTCTTCTCTCCCGGCGACAGTGGCCTGCTTGTGTGAGAGAAAAGCGAAGGCCAAATGAAGGAGGGGAGGCCGGAGCCGGTTCGAAGCAGCTGCTCCCGGCTCTTCCTCTTCTCTCCTGGCGACAGTGGCCTGCTTGGGTGAGAGAAAAGCGAAGGCCAAATGAAGGAGGGGAGGCCGGAGCCAGTTCGAAGCAGAACAGTCGGGGCTTCCTTCCTTCCCCTCAGCCACACTCACCGCTGAAGGAAAGAAGCCCCGGCTGCTCTGCTTCGAACCGGCCCCGGCCTCCCCTCCTGCCACTTCCTCCACCTTCCTCCATCGCAGGCTCTGTGGGGCCTGTGTCGGCAGACAGGCCAGAGGAGCGGCGGCTTTGGAGTGCCTGCAGGGGGAGCAGTCGCGATCTGGGGCGGCTGTTCGTCCTCGCGACCGGAAGACGATGAAGTCTTCCGGTTCGCCATGGCGATCAGCCCCCACAGGTCGTGAGTGCTCCTGCTGCAGGCCAGGATCGCCTCCAGGGATGGCAGGCACTCCGAAGCCGCCACTCCTCTGGCCTGTCTGCCGGAGACAGACTCGGCCCCACAGATGGCATGGCGGCAGCGGCACCCCTTCCTCCTGGCCCTGCCCCCGACGACTTCTACCCGGGCCAGAGAGAAGCAGCTGCCAGGCCGCATGCGGCCCGCGGGCCATAGTTTGCCCACCACTGCTCTAACCTGTGTCTAACAAGAGTCCCAGCCCATCATTCGAACAACTTCACTATATTGGCTCTAGTAGTATGCAAGTGATGCATTTTTTTCTAAGGAGAAAAGTGACAGTCTATGCCCAGGTATAAGAGTCTTGGTCACTAATCCTAGCAGAAAGGGTGATTTTAACTTGAGAAATGTAAAGCATATTTCAACTAAGCCAAGATTTGAGTCTTGGCTCCATTTACCTTGCATGAGTGCTGAGCCAACCGCAATTGTTTGCCAACCAAACCTTCCTTCCTTCCTTTCCCTTCCATTTTTTTCCTAACTAGTCTATCGCCAGGGGAGGAATAATAGCAGTGGAAAACCCATAACTTTCTCATTATTTTTTCTTTTCCCACATTCAATATACTATCAGCTGCCTGGAAAATATTCTTCTCTATTACTTCCAAGTTCATTGAATTTAGGACTAAATTTTTGCGAAGTCCTTTTCTTTACAGAGTAACTTATGGAAATATGTGTGCTTAGCTTTTTTAGTTTTGTAAGCTTCCTTTTTAGTTTTTGTAAGCTCTGAAAAAAAAGCTAGATATAAATAAATATGATAATTATTCTAATAATAAGTTATACACGCTCTGGGATTTAGAACAGGGCTGCCCAGGAAGTCAATCGCGATCGACCAGTCGATTCCGGGACCTAAGGAAGTTGATCCCAGCTGGATGGGGTGCTTCTCAGAGGGGGCGGAGCCAGGCCCCACCAAGCCCCACCCCTCCCCCAGTTTCGGCATTCCCAGCAGCTGCTTCAACCTTGAGGAGGGCAGGGCCAAGCCAGCCTTGTGCTAGCTATGCCACCACTGGCTTGGCACTGCCACCTTCAAGCCTGGAGAAGCTGCTGGGAGCTCCAAAGCCAGAGGGGAGGGGTCGGGGCTTAGTGCTGTCTGGCTACACCCTCCTGTGGCTTCCGCTCTACCAGCAGCTTTTCCAGGCTTGAGGATGGCAGTGCCAAGCCAGCCTTGTGCTAGCTATGTCATCACTGGCTTGGCATTGGCATCCTCAAGCCTGGAAAAGCTGCTGGGAGCTCCAAAGCCAGAGGGGAGGGGCTTGGTGCGGCCTGGCTCCGCCCCCCTCTGGCCAAACCCCGCCCCGCCCCCTCTCCAGCCTTGAGGAGGTAGGTAGATCTTTCTGACTTGGTTTTAATATAAGTAGCTTGCATGCTGAAAAAGTGTGGGCACCCCTGATTTAGAACTTCTGAACTCAGGAGTTTGATCTTTTTAAGCATCCTAATATAAGATATATGTATCACCACTCAGAGGCACGTAGTGTCTTGTTTTAAGTCACCAAATCTGCCACCAAATGCCCTGGGCACACAGAAGACTGGGCAATTTGGAAGGCACTAAACAGACCACACTCTGGCACCAGAAAATGCAGAGCCAACCTTAAGAAATGGGACCACAAAATGGAGTTCATGACGTGTGAGTGTGGAGAAAAGCAAACCGCATACCACCTATTACAATGCAGCCTGATCCATGCCACATGCACAACGGAGGACCTTCTTATAGCAACACCAGAGGCACTCCAAGTGGCCGACTACTGGTCAAAGGACATTTACTATAATGACAAGTTTTTAAACTTTGTGTTTTTTGAAAAATACATTACAACTATATCCATGGTTTGCTTTTGATACAATAAATAAATACCAAATCTGTCAAGCATCTTACATGGCTGTGTTTAAAAGCAATCATACGCCAAACTCCCATTACTAGCTATGATTATGAGTGAGATTCCTTAAGCAAAGTTGGATTTCTGGAAAGGTTTTGATTGATAGTTATTATCAATGGAATAAACTAGCTGAAAATTCATACATGACCATCAATATGATCACACTGGGCCTAAAGTTTGGTTTGCTTTTGGTTTTTATTATTACCTTGCAATTGAGAACAAGTGCTGCAAATTGTGCCAACGAAAAGGATCAATCTTCCCTCTATTCCCCCAATTCCATTTTAGCAACATGCGCTGATGGTTATCTAAAGGCAGGCAACACTGTTGTAGAGAAGTGAACCACTATGCAATTTTCATCAAAGACTGAATAGTGCAATTACAGGAGCTAAACAATGCCAATTCATCTTTAGCAACTATATAGTCATCTTATAATTGTGTCCACTAATGTAGACTGAGGTGAACATGCACTTCACAAAGAGAAGATGGACAGAAAAAGGTAAACTCTATAACAGGGGTGGGCAATTATTTTTTTCTAAGGGGCCACACGAGAGCCAAAAAATATTATGGAGGGCCGCACCTAAAGGCTGAACTACATTCTAATCTACATAATTTATTTAATTATTTACTATATTTACTATATATTACACATCATTAATATTAACATATTAATATATCAATAAATATTCATATATTATTAGTACTAATATCATAATTATTATGTTATAGTATATATATAGACATTATAATATATTGAAATTATAATATAATATAATATAACATTATATTATATTATTTATTATATTATTATATTATTATTATAATAAGATTATTATAAAATAATAAAAACCACTTAAATTAAATTAAATTCAAGAAGACAAGGTGCGAACCAAGATGAAGGCTGACATCCTCAAGAGAGGAAGGATCCCAAGATGGAATGGCCCAATGGCCCCAGCCCAGAGGATGGCAAAGCGGACCCAGCCGCTGCCGCAGCAGAGCAGAGCAGCGCAGCAGGCGATCGGAGGCTGCAGGCCTCCGCCCACTCTTGCCCCCAGCCATTCTCCAGCTGATCGCCCTGCTATGGAGTGCCTGCCATCCCAGTGGAGGCGATGCGGGCCTGGCGGGGGAGCAGTCGCCGATCTGAGGCGGCTTATTCAACCTGGCGACCCGGAAGACGATCAAGTCTTCCGGGTCGCCAGGGCGATCAGCCCCCACAACCCGGTTATGTCAGGCACTCCATCGAGGGATCATCCAGGGATGTCAGGCACTCCAAAGCCGCTGCTCCTCTGGCCTGTCTGCCGACACAGGCCCCACGGAGCCTGCGATGGGATGGCGGCAGCGGCAACCCTTCCTCTTGGCCCCGCCCCCGACGCCCTTCTCCCTGGGCCAGACAGAATCGTGGGCTGTAGGTTGCCCATCCCTGCTCTATAAGCATTTAGAATCTACAGGATTTCAGAAAAAACTCACATTAATTTGCAGAAGTGATGCACCCTCACAGCAGCTCATTTCAATGGAGGGAGTCATTCCAAACATTACAGAAAAGACAATGTTGTCTCAAGCTGGAATAGAACTCCAAACTTTGCTCTTATTGTGCAAATCTGTCTTTAATGTAATGAATCCATTTACACCTAAGTGTGAGCTGCTCACCGATACTAGTTATCTTGTCAAAAGATGAGAAGTCATACATTAAAAATAGATGTGATTTTAACCCTTATAGCTTATTTCCAAAAGGTTATATGAAGGAAGATCAATAGATTTCAGTCCCACTTCTGTAAACGTGCAGTTTCATCTGGTTTTGGACTGAATAATTCATGCTTTCAAAAAAAAACCATTAAAAAACATACTCACCGACTTTGTTGCTTCAAGCTGTAACCCACGGCTGATCAGGTTAGACTGATAGGCTTGCCTCTTTCTCTGTTAAAATTGATTGGAAAATGGGGGAAACTTCTTATCCTGATAATTCACGCAAGCCAAATACCGCAAAAATAACAAATAATTGTTTAAACTCATCTTAAACAATGAAGTTAGATTAAAAGCCTGGCACTTTTCACACATTGACAGTTTAGCCACACCACATGCAGGAAAGTGATCAAGGAGCATATGGAATACTTAAATGCAGCTGTAAGAGGAAATGAAATGCTAAATCAAATTTAATAATAAAAATGGCTCCCTAATTTCCAAAGAGGAAAATATTGATTGCAGCGCACTGTAATCAGAAATTATCCCAATGTAAGTAAGATACTGATACATTTTAGGTAAGATTCTGTGTGATTCCTAATAAAATTCTTGTGGCTTCTGAAGCTACGTAGGAAAATTGGTTGTTTTTACGTGTCATTGAGTTGACTTCAATGTATGAGCCATGGTGGTGCAATGGGTTGAACCCATTGCTGGATGAACTGCTGACCTGAAGGTCAGTGGTTTGAATTCATGAAACAGGATGAGCTTCCGCCTGTCAGTTCCAGCTTCCCACACCGGGAATGTGGCGCAGCTGGCTAAGTGTCAGCTGCATAAGATCTCTCTGACCAGTAGGTCATGAGTTTGAGGCCTGCCCGGGTTGAGGTGGGTTCTCAACCTTAAGTGTAGCCTGCTGTTGACCTTTGCAGCCCAAAAGACAGTTACATTTGTCAAGTAGGAGATAAAGGTACCACATTAAAGTAGGGAGGTAAATTTTAACTGATTTATGAGGCCATTTTTTTTAAAAAAAGAACCCAGGAATCGCCGAGGAATGCGGAAAGAACATCAAGGGACGCTGGAAAAAACGCTGAGAGATGAGGAGTGCGTCAGCTCCCCCTGGTGGCCAGAAAGTTTGCCTCTGTTCATCTATATGTGTAATGTGTCAAAAATGTATGTACTGTACTGTACCGTGATAAATGTCACATGTTTATATGTCATATGTTGAACTGCAGGGATTGTCTGCAAGTATGTGTACTGTAATCCGCTTTGAGTCCCCTTCGGGGTGAGAAGAGCGGAATATAAATAAAGTAAATAAATAAATGTGGGGACATGAGAGAACCCTCCCACAGGATGGTAAAACATCCAGGCGTCCCCTGGGCAATGACCCTGCAGACAGCCAATTCTCTCACACCAGAAGCACCTTGTAGTTTCTTGAATTGCTCCTGACATGACATGAAAAAAAAGTATGGTGACCCCATAAATGGAATAACTGCTTAATGGCTGAAGCAGCAGCTGAGCAGTGAGACCACTTTATTTTGGCTGTGTATGCATGGCCCAAGAAAGAACTAGAAATCTCGTCAAATCCAGGACATAGTATTTTGGACTTTCATGTACAGATACAAAAGTCAGACAGTGAAGAAGGACAGAAACAAAAAACACATTAGAAGGAATTACAGTACTCGCAGTCCCAGGAGAAACAATTTCATTGATAATAACAATGCTTTTGTGAGCTAATCCTCTGGTTATGCAAAATGTGTGAGTGATGTCTCTACATGCTCTACTGGGAATGCATATATTTGCATTTGGCACACATACATATGGACTTGGATCAACAAGTTCCACTTCAATTTTGGGCCTCTTGGGTATATGGCAGCAGGTTGAGCTAGATCGCCTTTGTGGTTGCTTCCAACTCAAAGCTTCTTTGATTCTAAGGCCAAAGGGTTGTCATAATAAGGACCTGTTCTTCAACTTTGGACACTATCATATTGATCACCTCTGAATTTGGGTAGATCCATACCATGACAGAATAAGACTCCACATGTTTTTTTCTTGTAGAAAACTAGCAAGGAAGGGATATAGCACAGACATAAAGGTCTGGTTTTCTACGTATAGAGAAAAATGTTATTCTTTTTTAAAAAAAGAAATCTGTCCCTCAAAGGTATATTCTGTAATCATACATTCCTTAAACAAAGTTATATCTGGAAGCATATCCCCATATCATGTCCGTCTCAACTATAGTTCTGTCTTCATGACACACCTTTCCTTGTCTTTAATGAAGGCTCAACTGCATTGGTCGCCCCTTCTGAGCTCCACTACAGACACATATTTCTCTATTTACTTATCTCACCCAGGATTTTATCAATCTTATTCTGTGCATTTGGCCCACCCACTGTGCTTTTATTTTATTTCTTCATCATGATATTTTGCATTTATTTATTTCATTTTCTGTGATTTTCTGTATTTTATTTTTGATATTATTATTGGCTGTTTGTATTTTATTTTATTTTGTTGTACTGTAATTCTGGACTTGGCCTCATGTTAGCTGCCCCGAGTCCCCTTTGGGGAGATGGTGATGGGGCATAAATAAAGTTTATTATTATTTATTATTATAAGGGTGGGTACTATTACATGTTACAAGCCAATATGGAATGGGTAACATTGAAAGCTTGCTAGCATACATTTGAAATTCAGAGGATGACGTATCTTTCAGCTAGAAGGACCATTTGACTAATGGTATGTTCTGAAATGTGTATTCACTTTAAATGCATCTTGTTTACTTTGGGTATGTTAAGATGTTAGCCATTATTGATATTGATATGTGCAATTTTTACAGAAAAGGACTCATATGTGTGAATTAAGCCTTGATAAAGCTTTCGAAACGGATCTTCAGCGGCCCCAATGCTTGTAGGATTCCCAACCCGTCGGCGTCTGGCTATTCCGGATTTTCCTTAGGAGCCTGGATTTTTGAGCTCCTGCCTTGTCCTTTGGATATTGTCCTCATTATGCTGGATCGTATTTCGCTTTATGCACCTCAGAGAATTTATGAACTCCCATCTATGGGTTTATAATTATTTAGAGGTGCTCCGGACTGTAGGAAATGTTAAGAGTCAAAACCCCATGGAACTTTTATGAACATTGTGTTTTCGACATCGGAGGTATTGTTTGACTCACCCCTACAGAATCCTAGTCTTCATCTGTTGGTATTGTGTGCGTATACAATCTTATGCATTATAGATTGCTAATAATTCATATTGAATTTCACTAAATATTGCATTATAGACTCATTTTTGTGCTACTTTCTCTTTGCTTGTGTGTTGTTACTATCCTGGCTCAGTTGTCTTTACTTTGTGGTTACAACCCTATGAGTCTACGAAATAATGATTCAGCTTATACACCAGGTATGGGCAAACTTTGATCCTCCATGTGTTTTGGACTTCAACTCCCACAATTCCTAACAGCCAGTAGGTCAAAGTTTGCCCATGCCTGTTGTACACCATGAAGAAAGTGGCCCCTGTCTCTGAGTAAGCAACGAATGGGGCTAAAACAGAAACCTGGGATCACGAAAACAAAAATATCATCAAGGGCAGCACAAAACAGAAGGAAAGTCAAACCATTTGCTTTCTGTGGAAGCTCTTCTTGTGGCCCTCTTTTTTATTCTCATCTTCATAGACTAAAACGAAGTCAATTCTTCTGTGGCCATCATTGAAGTATAGTGAGTCAGGTTGCAAATTAAACTCAGCCTGTAAGGAATAGATCACATATTTAACATTGTAATAATTATTCAGTACATATGTGTTTATTATAGAAAAATTATAATATATTGTGCTAGTACACTGGTACAATGTTTTAGATACTAACATGACAAATATAATAATTAATTCAAGAATATTAGAAATGTATAGCTTCTTAGTTAAAAATGACAGAAGTAAGGTGGTAGGGCCCCACAGTTAAACGTTTGGAAATCATAGAATACAGTGTGCTTCCCATGCTGATATGAACTAAATATTTAATTTATTGTAGTTAACACTAACAATATTTACAATATTTAATTCATTGTAGTTAACACTAACAATGGGATTTAGGGCAGGATTAAACCAGTGGTTCCCAACCTTTTTTTTTGACCAGGGACTACTTCGACCTGGGACTACTTGACCAAGGACCACTCTCCAACATTAGTACCAAAGGGGTTATAAATTATTTTTTCTTCAACTTTAGATTTGGTTTGGCTATTTGGGGTGCTGATTCAGAAAATGGCATTGGATGGACCACATCAGCTCTGGTTTCTGATACAGAACATGTGCCATCCAGTAGTTGCCATCTGCTCACCCACAGAAAACCATATTTAATACGTCTTGGCACTACAAGAGAGTTTTGTTTGTTTATTATTTATTTAGTATTTCGATTTATATACCACCCTTCCCAAAAAGGCTCAGGGTGGTTCACAACAATGAATACACAACACAACGTAGTTAAAAACAGAATAAAAACAGATTACGAGAACTGTCGCTCTAGTTGCAACAGTGGAGTAACAGTGAGGCCGCAGACAATATTTTAGTTCTTGCAGGCCACTGTTGGTCCACAGACCACAGGTTGGGAACCACTGTATTAAACAGGGATCGAGTGGCCATCTGTCAAATGGGCTTTGATTGTGTTTTCCTGTCTGATGAGGGTTGGACTGGATGGCCATGTGGTCTGATTCTATGAAAACACACAGTTGAACTATGGGTGGTTTTACATAGGTAAGAAATTCAAGTTAGAAAGTGGATTAAAAAGAACAGTTTCTGCTGTGGAGAGCCTACATGAAAAGCCAGGCCCTGCTTCATTGCTGAGATGGTGGCCACAGTATCCACTAATTGCAGATTAGAACTGAACCCAGGAATGTTTTTTCTTACTCAGTTCGCTCAAGTGCATGGATGAGCATATCCATTCCCGCTTGGGATCAATACTGGACCATGGCAGGGTACAGGAAATGATAATAAAGTGGCGGAAAGTGAGCGTCCCCATGGGAATATTGTGATTTCCTTTGCAGGCAGCTGCATGTTTACCTTCTGACCAATTACATTTTGAGGTTTTTTTAAGTGTCAGTGCTAGTTATGTCTTGGCAAACACTTTGAATTCTCCTGTCCTAGCTTTATGCTCATTGTGTCCTGACAAGTGCTTTGTGTTTTCCTGTCCTGGTTTTATGCCCTGCATGAGATATATTCTGACCGTGGATTTTTGTCTCATTCCAGAATTTCTGGTGTTTTTTTTATTTTAAAAAACACACTGTTTCTGGCTTAATGTGTGCTACATCACACACTAGCATTTTTCTTTTAGTGGAACCCACCCTTGAGCCAGCTTTGAATCTCATTATGGTGCTTGTGTAGAACCACCCTCCAATAAACTGACAAATGTAGAATGAGACAGACTTGCTGAGAACTAGGCTGTCAGTGGATATTCAAGAACCACAATAACTACATGCTACTTCTGGAATCAGGGCCCCCTGGTGGCGCATAAACTGCTGACCTGCTGAACTTGCTGACCGAAAGGTCAGTGGTTCGAATCCGGGGAGTGGGGTGAGCTCCCGCGGTTAGGCACAGTTTCTGCCAATTTATTTATTTATTTATTTAAAATGTTTGTACCCCGACCTTCTCACCTCCAAGGAGAGACTCAGACCGGTTTAAAGCAAAATTCAATGCCATACAAATTCAAAACATCTTAAAACAGTATATTAAAATACATAAAAACAGAGATACATAAAAACCACATTGCCATTAAAACCACATTCAACTTGGTCTATAAAAGTGGTCACCCGTTTCAGATTGCCAACCTAGCAATACGAAAACATCCAAATGTGAGTAGTTCAATATATATATCACTTCTGCAGGAAACTAACAGCACTCCATGCAGTCATGCCGGCCACATGACCTTGGATGTGTCTATGGACAATGCCAGCTCTTCGGCTTAGAAATGAAGATGAGCACTCCTCCCCCGAATTGGACACAAGTAGACATAATGTCAGGGGAAAAATTTACCTTTACTTTGAAATCAGAGCTGTATGTGTGGCTGCATGTAGTTACAATCCATGAAATATTTACTATATAAATGTAACCTTCAAATGTCACAGTACATTAATGGAGGACAGCTTCCCATAAGCACCTAATTGGCTACGGCTGCAAAATGATGCAGGACTAGACAAGCACTCTGAATTATGACCATACATTGAGAAAATGTATTTGGTCTTAATTTAAGTGATTTGCAAATCCAAAATTTCATGGAAATGCTGGTAATCATTTTTTCCAGTCAGCAATTACTGTGTCTTCTATTCATTTAGATTAAATGTAAATTAATGAAAATATATAGACATTACAAAAAAAATTAAAATCAACTTTGTGCCGTTTTATTCAATATATATTAAGTGGAACTCTTTTGTATCATTAAGTAGGTATTAGGAAAGGAAGACACTTTATGTGTAAAATCACGGGATATACAATGCACTAGGTCAGTGTTTCCCAACCAGTGTGCTGTAGGAAATTGGAACCTCCAATACCCTTTCTTCCCCCTCCTGCCGAACACTTTTTCTTCTCCACTCGGTCTCCCTTCTTCCCAGCCTCGCTCTGCTCGCTTTGATCACACTTCCGCGGGAGGGGGGAGGGAGGAAGACGTGACCCGTGCAGGCGCTACTGTGCTGACTCGCCCCACGTCTTCCTCCCTCCCCTCCACAGTGCTCTCTGGATATGGATGAATTACAACTCCAAAACTCAAGGTCAATGCCCACCAAACTCTTATAGTATTAACAACAACAAAACTTTATTACGGTCACTGACCAGCACAAAGCGGGCACAAGTGCCCTAGGAAGAGAAGGACAGCTCCCCAGTAAACAGTTAAACAGTAAACTCTTATAGTATTTTCTCTTGTTTATGGGAGTTCTGTGTGGGAAGTTTGATTCCTTTCCATCATTGGTGGAGTTCAGAACGCTCTTTGATTGCGGGTGAACTATAACTAGACTGACAGCTGTTGAGCAAGACCTTCGTGTGTGTCTTTCTGCCATTCCTGCCAGGATATCTAAGTTGTGTTAATCTAAACAGGCCCAGGTTTCACACTGAGTGTATAAATACATATAAAAACATATTAACTATATGTATTACTGTGTTAGAGTGTCATTTTGTGTCAT